>JAODUE010060840.1:0-16705 GCA_027564755.1 Amblyopsis hoosieri | reverse complement strand
CAAGTTGCAAGTTTAGACGCCACCTGGCGGATATTTGTCGAAATTGCACCCGCATCGCACACTGCCGTCGTGACGCCGTGCGACAGGAGTGTTACTTTAGAGGTCAGACATCTGCACATTACAGTAGTGCTGGGACGATTAGTCGACGTAACCGGTTACGTAAATATGTCGTACATTATCGATAATATCGTTATCTGATTAACAGATTAATCGAAAAAAAAACAATCGCTAGAATAATCGGCAAAAAAATAACTTCAGTACAGCACTACATTACAGCAGTTATTTAAGCACCATTCAGTATGCCACTAATATTCATCTGAATGACAAGTGTAGAAGAATTATTGTGTAGTACAATTACTCACCACCAGCATTGTCAGTGATGACCAAGTCTCCAGGAGACGATGCATCGTCCTGAAAGCAGAGAGGCTTATTATGGTTTGGAGAAAGGACGTTTATATTAATCTACTAAAATCATATGATGGGTAGTCATTTAACAAATCACAAAAGCAAATCTCAGTGAGAGTGTTCTTTTTATCAAGGCAATACAAGAGGACAGGCTGTTTTGCTTACCTCCATGTCGTCTTTCAGCAAGGCAGGGGCAGGCTTGTATTCTGGGTCATCCACGTCCCTGAACATAGATAACAAGTCCCAGATAGCAGAGGTCAACCAAGGTGACTGGCAGCACAGCTGCCATGTGTGGGATTCCGTCACACATGTATATGCATAGCCCATCTCCAAATACAAGGATAATATTTCCCATTTTAAGAGATTATTATTTCTCACTGAAACTCTTTAGCGCATACTTGTGGGAGCAAGTTTGAGAGATGCTAAGCGTTACTGTAAAACATTTAGTACAACATGTGGGAAAGAAATCTGTAGCCATATGTGAACACATAATATATTTTGGCTAATAAGCAGCACTATACAAATTGTTGTAAGAAGCATTTAAATCATTTTTTGGAGATTACATTTATATTTATTTTTGAAGCTATTTGTGGGACCATAGGGGAGAGAAGTAATGTTTAGTTCAAACATTTTGTTTGTATTACTTTGTCTGTGCCAGGGAGGTGGGGCGTGCAACATGTTATTGAAAGTCAGTTTAGTTTGAGGTGTGTTTGATGCAGTGAACCCCATCCCTCTGGTAAAACAAAACAGAAACAAGGTAGAACAAATGCCACACAAGTATTTGCAAATCACTGTTGGCTCCAGGTCAGTACCCACCCATCCATGAAGTCATTGGCTCTCTGTTCTGCAGCAATGGCCTTCTCATCGGGCCTTCCTACACGCTCCAGGAAGCACAGCGCAGGATCCGCACGTACAGTGTTATACTTCTCATAGCCTGCCAGGGCACAGTGGTGTGAGTTAACCTATTGAAATGCATGGCAACTGGAAATATAGCAACCAGTCTGTTTTCCCACAGCCTTGTCATGTTCATGCTATGAAATGCTACATGTCCAATGTCATTTCAGTGTCTTTTTCCCATTTGAGACATCCACCACCAAAAACACATACATTAATAAACTAAATATTAATTAATATTAAACTAAATAATTATTACATTAGTACATTTTTCAATTAAATATGCAATTAATGAGAATCTTCATCCAATAAGACATTTAGAATTTAAGAAGACACAATTTCCTGTGTGCTTAGTTGATGACTCTGGGAGTGTCCCAGGGGGTCTCACCATGCTTGTAGACACCCAGCAGAAGACACTTGTCAGAGACTGTATCCCACCACAAGGCTGGCAGCTCAGAGTTGTCCGGCTCAGGCACCCAGATGTGGATCTCACTGAAGAAGACAATGAGAATGAGCAAGACTCTTATTACAAGGACTTGTACTGAAAGACTACATGGCTACATTACTGTGTAAAGAAAGCTCACTCTGGGAAAACACAAATACCGATACAAAAATTGAGGGAAACCCTTGTGAACTGAATTGTAATATATGTTAAATCTAAGTTTGTGTTATTGGTAGTCATCAATAGTGATAGCTGAACCGTTCAGCTCTGTTAACAACAGTATTCACAGATTGCCATCGGGTGGCAGTCTAGAGCTTTGTTATTCCTCTTTCTCAAGGCATGCTAGAAAACTGATTCCCCTTTCAACAAGTTGACATGCACTTTATTATAAACTTGTCTACCACATTAAAACAAATACTGTAACTATCATCAGCTCTACAAAAAAATAAAGCTAGCCACAAACTAACTAACACATTCTGCTGTTGCAAAGCGGTTAGCAGAGCACAGTGATGCCGTTCCCCATTTTGAATGCTAAGTCACATTTAATGTCACAAATAGTAAACTATATATCTAACGTGTACGTGTGTCTTCTGTACCAAAGCCCATCAGTGTTACAGCGTTTGTCTTTCTGAACAAATTACTGTCAGTGTACAGATAGATAGAAAATAAAGGGAATCAGATTATGGACATCTGATTTCTATATCTGCCTGTGAAGAAGAAAAGCCCATATACACAACAACAAATATAAAGTGTCAACAGCGTGCCGGATGCAGCGGGTGGAGGTTGAGCTCACCTGGCATCTACGCCGTCCAGGACCTTCTGGGACTGGCTTCCTATCACCTCTTGCTTCAGATAGTACAGCATTCTGACACGCAGCAGCACCCTGCACACACACAGGCTACCGGTCACAACCCACACTGCTGAGCCGACAGAACGTACAGCACACACGTGCCACAACACGTGTTGCAAAATGCACTTGCTTGCTTTATGCATGAAAGAGCATACATTAGCAGGGATGTTGAGAGGCAGACAAATACTGTATGCCTTTCACTTATGAATTACAAGTTTAAATTATGATTTAGCAAGATCAAATCTCACCCTTAATGAGTCTTAATACACAGTATATATAACCATAGTCTAAGTATTATACTTTGGCTAATCGCACAATTGTGATATGATGGCGATATATGGCAACACTATTTTACTGGAACAGCAATATTTTTTTTTTTTTTTCAGTAGTTAAAATTATATTCACATTAATTTCAATGAGCATTTCAAATTAATTTAAAATAATTGACCCAATGTCTGATCATTGATCAATCACTTTTCCAAGTCACTGTATCATTAATTATGCTATCACATGCAATTTGATCTTGGTGGACACAGTTCAATGTGGCCTTAAAGCAACAATTTACCTGAAAATAACAGCTTCAAAATCATTCTGATGGTATTATTTGACTTGCTATATAGGTAGAGTTACGCTTCTTGCATTGCCCCTCCACATATGGGAGTCATTGCACCCCTGCAGATGTGGTTTTGGTGGCACAAAACCTCTAGTGAGAATAACGCTGTACAGCAATATGGCATACACACTACCAACTATGGGGTTTTAGCTAGAATAAGATAGCTCAGTTTGCTCCATACAGACATAATGTTTTTATTTTATTTGTCTTTTTTTTTTTTTTTTACCAGGTCAGTCTAATTGAGATTTATAATCTATTTTCCAAGATATTGTCCAAAAAAGCGTCATACAAAGTTAAAGACATAAATTACAACATACTGTATATTTTGAAAGACACCAAAATCTAAACTCATTTAGTCCGGTTTCAAGACATAACTTGAAAAGAATTAAATTAATCTCATGACAAAAATATTGTTCAGTCTGTCAATCTATCCCCAAATAAGTCTTGAAAGTTTGCAACCTTGCAAACCTATCTCAGCTAGCATGTTAATCATTTAAACCTATGCAATAAAGCCTATATCATGTCACCAACATCATTATTCGATAACACATTCTCCACATTCAAACGCGTGGTAAACAATATGCTATCTGGGCTAAAAATGCAATGCATGCATACTGCTTATGTGATTTGTATTTATGGCAGTTAGTTACACTCCACAACTGTAATGGCAAAAAATACACATTAAGTCATAATGGTGTTTTAAGGAAATGGCTAATATGAGGCCTACAACTATATAGTGTATTATGGGCTCACATAATGACTGACTCATTAGTATGAGATGGCAAATAGGAAGTCACAGGCGGTAGATGAAACACTGTTGCCATGGTTCTCAGGTGGGAGGAGTGTGTGTGCTTGTAAGGTCTGGGCTGACAGGCTGTTGACAGGCTGAGTCACCAGCTCTGTGACGCGCGAGAGCACAGCCCAGCCTACGGGAGGGAGGGAGGAGGGGCATAACCGTGCAGTAGCCAAGGTCCCATGTCAATATGCCAAGACGACGTGTTACACTGAGTCATGCTCATGTCTGCCAGCGTTGTCAATTCTACAATAGTTGACTTTTCGTGGATAAATCATGTGTACCTTGAAACGTGACCAACCTTAAAATGGATGCATGATAATGGTTTCAATTAAATATACAGAAATTATCATTATATATTGTCGTGGAATGGATTAGTGTGGGGTGTCACAATACTATTGGCGCTTTGCCACTGCATGGTACTGGCTCGAATCTACCATAATGGTATGTGAAAACAATGCAGACTACTGACTGGATTGAATGCTCACTGCATAATTGTGCATCTTGGACATACTGCCAGCTACTAAAGCAGTCGCAAATATTTTTATTTCACTTTTTAATAAATGGCGACATGCAAAACCATGTCGTGATCACCTGAGGTGTCATCTTGATTGTAGACAATATGATCAAGGTTAAATAGAGACCTGGCCAGGGAAATTCACGTAACATGAAGGTTGACCAAGAATTATGAACTGTTGGCCGCACACGGGTACAGAAAAACATTGTAGGGACATGTTAAAAAGTCTAAATTAAAATGACTACCGATCTGCAATGGAAAATTAAGTAGGCTAAAGAGAGTAGATTGGAGTAGTTGCTGAAAAAGCTCCAAAACCAAGTAGAGTTGAACCGAGACGAGTTGAGCTGGTGTCATGCAGTGGAAAAATTTTATTTAGATAATTTAGAGTATTTAAAAAATCAGGAGAAATCAATATATATGTTAAATTATTGCTAATAATCATGAGTAACAAATATATACATTTCCACTGGATACTTGAGCCACCCATACAGTTCTATGGAGCAGGGCAGTCAATACTGTGGCCAATATTAATAATCATGGGCCAGAAATGTTAAAATTGAAACCCAATCTCAATAACCCAGCCATCTGTCGCTAATCTCTCCTGTCAAAAGAGAAAGTGTTGTACGTGTCAAGTAGATTATACTGTATGGTCGCCTGCAAAATAAAAATAATTATAGGTTGCCACTGGCACCCAGTGACACTGGGTACACTCTGACATACTCTGAAAGTCAGACAACCAGTTTCCTAAAATAAAAGGTTCCAAAACATAAGAGGGAGTCTTGGTAATTCCTACACTGAGGTTAGTGGGCACAAGGGGATATACCCATCCATAAAAGACATGTACTGATAACTAAACTGCTACTGGAATATGCACTTCCTCCACCAGATTAGCAAGGCGCTATACGCATGGTGCTGACGTACAGTAGCAACAGAAAGGATAAGGTTTGAATTTCCCATATATCTCCTTTAACCATTTTCATTAATTTATTTCATTTCAGTATCATGTCATGCATTCTTTTAGGCAGCTGTTATTACAGACGAGCTTAATCTGCGAACGTAAGTGACCTGAGCAAGAAAACTATGGGGCAGTTATGTCTGTTTGTTTGTCAGGGTGATGGAAGGCTCACCTGAGCAGAGAGGACTGTAATAAAACAATGTGCTGAACCTCTACTTGACTCCCCCTCTCCTCCCCTCTCCTCTCCTCTGGGCTGGCCCAGAAGCAGCTGCTGTTTCCTCTGGCTGTCAGCAAGGTCCTTCATCTTCCTCTGTGACTCAACCAGACAGGCTAATGTGTCCGTGTGTGCTTAGATCTCAGAATGGCATACAAGCAGTGGATCATCTCTCTCTCTCTCATAAACTACATTTAAACTAAAATGTCATGTTTTCTTCCACCTTTCCAGCCGTGTTCATGTATCTCATCATACAGTATCATACATGTGACCACAAGTGAAAGTGACTACTACTACTACTTTTCAGTGGCATTGTAATTTACCCTCACATTTTCTAAATGTCTGAAGGTTTATAATTTGATTGCATTACATATTCTTCCAGACTTTAAACACGTGAAAGAATGTCAGAATCACTTTTTTCCTTCTTGTGTTATAATGGCCTTGTTCAGCCTTCAATAAGGACTCATGTGGCATATCTATGTGACGTAACTATAACCACATTGATGAATCTTCTTAGACTACCGTACTGTAAACCACAGTAACATGGGGTCACGTGGTTTAAGACCCCGCGTTCAAAATGCACATTCCTGTTAAGGAGGCTGGGGTGCCTCTGCCTCTGCCTCATCCATCAGATTCCAGGCTGGTGGGGGGGAAAACGCAAAGGTCAGCAAAGCCTGCTGAGTACGTGTCCCCGTCTGACCGTATATTATCAGACAATACCTGGCTTCAGCGCTACTGGGCCAGGAACAATAGGGAACCTTCGGTGGAAGCCACAGCACTGTGTTCAAAGCACTTTAGAAAGTCTCGCTCTTTAGAAAGAGGCTGCTCGTCTCAAAGGGTTTGGCGACTCCCAGAAAGAAGTGTTGCAAGCAGAGTGCAAACACTCTGCAAAACAAATATTATAATAGCACACAATGTGATTACAAACATAATTAACACTGTAGAAACCCGCACCTTTTATTAAAAGATAATAAATCATTAACCCCGAAAAAAGATCTCACAAGCCTTTGGTGAGTGCCCACACTTTAACCACGGATCACTTCAATCCCTTTCTTATCTGTGCCCATCTCTGAGGATAAATAGATCCATGACGGCCATTAGCTGGGTTAAAATCCCATTAAGGTTCGTATCAGTCAACTGGTCGCAATGTGATGCACGACCATAATGAATCAGTGGACTGTCTCCTCCAATAGAGGTTCCACTACCTCCTAATTAAGGCTGCTTAGGGGTGCCAGACTCAGAATGTGTGCCATGTGCAATTAAAACTTCTTACAGCAAGGCTGCATGCTATTAAAGACAAAGTGACAAAATACAGTACTAAGTTTGAACCTGTTGGACCAGTTGGTCTAATAGCATAAATGTTTAGAAACAAACATTCACACATTCTCTCTCATATGCACTTCCACTAAGACACAGCTGCACTAGATTGTTGTCCAAACTGTTAAAGATGAAAGGTATAGCTAACATAGCTGTTATAACCTGTTAGTTCATGTCAAGGCCTTCTTCAAATGTAGTGGCTTTCTAAATGTGGGTCACACGACCACACAAATACATCTCTGTCACCCCCCCTCCCTCCCACACACACACCACCCTGCAAACGTGCAGCAGGAGCTCAGGAGAGAGAGTCACAGCTAGGTCAGGGGGAGGGAGGTTCATACTTGTTGCAGTGGTGTTTGAGGTGCTTCTTGTAGCCGTCATCTTGCAGCATGTGCTCTGGGTTGTGCTTCCTGAGCCACTCAGCCTTGTGGATGTCAAAGGTGCTTGACTGGCTCTTCATCTTCTTCCCCTTCCTCCCACGCGGCACTGGAGTGGACAGCCCTGGTGGCAGGAGCAGAGGCCAAAGTTCAGCAGTGGAACATCAGATGAAATATAGCCACTAGCTTGAAGGATGTGGAAACACAGAAACTAAATGCACTAGGAATCCCGTTCTCACCCAGGTGGTTCTGCAGCTCCTTGGTTTGCCCATCCTCCGTCGGGGCAATGAGGTCCCACATAAAGCCCTTAATCTTGTCATCGCCACGGTAATGCACCAAGCAGTAGGACAGCAGGGCCCTGCATATGGACTCCACGTCCCGCTCCGTTAGCTGCTTCTTAAAGCGCCCATGATTGAGGATGTCCTTCCAGCGACCCCACCTGGACCCCACACACACATATACACACACACACCGTGAGGGGTTAGGAGATACTGCGTGCTCTGGGACAGGTCTTACTGCTGCTGGTGAGCCACTGAGTCAACCATGGGGGGGGTTTATATTGAGATTACTAAACCTTGTGCTTAGGGCATGCTTAGGCTTTACACATCCACTGCAGGCTATCATGTAGAGCACTCAGCAATGTCCATGTACTGTTTGAAGTTTGTACTATTAAAAAGACAATTAACTAGGCTGTGGTCACATGATCATTTGTGAACAGGTCTGTGTTGACATGTCCTTTCTAATGTTCTGATTTGGTCTCTTTAGAGGGATAGTTAATCACAGAGAGAGGCTCGCCACAGGTTGCATTATGATGCAGTCTTCCACGCAATCACACAACACGTGTGTTCTCCTAGAGATGCATAGACGATGCTTTGTTTCAATTGCTTTTAAATGGGGGCTTTATTTGTATAAATGCTACAGTATAGCAGCTGATGGGTCTTACAGCAGTGTCTCCCAGATGTTGAGAATGTGGGGCTGTCTTACATCCAATAGGCAGCATAGAAATGCACTGCTCAAAGACGTGCTATCTCTGAGATGAAGCTGAACACGTACACTAGTGTGGGAATGTGAGCGGATGGACCCTCTTACCCATAAACAAGCAGGTTCTTCTCCACCCTGAAGCACTCTGTGCGTCCATAGCTGTTGAGGCGATCGTTGGCTCGCCGTAGCTTGGGCTTGGTGTCGTCACTGTCGCTGTCGCCCTCCGACAGCTCGGCCAGCTCGTCCTTGGTGGCGCTGAACGGCCGCGTCTGCTTCCGCACGCGAGGGGTGTCGATCACTAGGCTGTTCTGTAGGCACAGGAAATATAATGTATACTGTTATATAACCATATAAGCACTGGTCTCATTCTGTTGACAAAGTACCAAGATGAACGAGCATTGAACAGACACTAGTACTACTACATATATTCTACTGTATGGCTGTGTACAGTTACTGCAGATTGCCTTAAATAAACAAGACATAAGTCGATGTACAATGCAGTTGACTTACTCTCCCGTTAACCATTTCCACGTCAATCTCTGCCTTTTTGGCCCATTTGTCCCAGAAGTTGGGGTCGTCCAGAGAGATGTCAGTGCGGTTTCCAGAAGCAACAAAACTGGCCTGAAAACAGTCACCAGAATCACCTCAACACATAATCACATTCACCACTCGCTGGGTCTACTTACAGCAAGACACCAGCCACACAACACCAGCCAATGCCTGGACTGATATATCAAATTACATGGTGTGTCTGCCTGACTGTGCATGGTTTGGAAACTAGGTTCTCAGTGAAATCATTTTCTGGGACATGGAGTGAGTTTGTCCAATCACTGTGATCAAATTGTGAGTGGAGAACCTCAAATGTCATTGTCTAGTTAATGTTATTTTCATGTGCTGCCATTGCAAACATTACAGAGACCAGGCAATGATATAACGGAGCACAAGCTGTTGAAGACAGATAAAGAGATTTGTTCTAAAATATTTATATATTTTACCATGTGATTACTTATGCTGTATATCATTAATGATATAAGGAAGGGAATATATGTTATTAGTGGGGCTTACAGCAACATGTAGGACTATCGCGATAACCGCAAAATTGCAATACCGATGTTTTGCTAACCCAAGCGCAAGGGATGGTAAGTAACCACCATTACTGCAAAGTTTATATTGAATCTTTTCCGACACGCCGACGTCATGCTTTACTGTACTTTACTACAATTTCACCATATTCTGTTTTGTGTCTGGGCAGTATACAGCGCACCATGGATGTATTTGCAGCACACACACTTCGAGTGATTCTTAATTGAGAAAATGATTGTCCCTTAACTTTTTGGGTTGTTAATAAACTGAAGACAGCCCAACAACACTTGTGCCAACTACAATGGATCACCTACCTATACAGTCCTACCACCGGCCCTAAACTGTATATGCTGTTGCACAGTCTCACCACAGACTAAG
Organism: Amblyopsis hoosieri; assembly: GCA_027564755.1. Classification (NCBI taxonomy): domain Eukaryota; kingdom Metazoa; phylum Chordata; class Actinopteri; order Percopsiformes; family Amblyopsidae; genus Amblyopsis; species Amblyopsis hoosieri. Next base: position 6,886 of record JAODUE010060840.1, on the reverse strand, counting down.
ATTACATTGTCTCAAAACAGTGTTTATGCCCCAGAACAACACTATTTCTAAGGCTCTCCGCCAAGCACTTGACCACTCAAAACAAAAACCATCAGCAATAATGCTGCTCACCGCGCTATTGAGCCAACATAAATCACTGCATGGAAAATTCCTTCACCGCGACAGCCCTAGCAACCTGATAATCAAAGCTTGTCAAAATTTTATTAAGGAAAGAAATAGATGTTATAAGTGGGCTTATAGCAGCATGATAATGAAAGCTTGTCAAAATGTTAATATTTATTTTCTGTCATTATGTTCTTTCCAAAGCACTGCTGTATGTGTATTTGTGTGTGTGAGTAGGTGTACCTTAGCAAAGGTGGACCCCCGTCCCTCAGACTCGATGGTGATGGTCTTGGTCCTGCGCTGCAGGATCTGGTCTATGTCCTCCTCACAGAACTTGGCCCCTTCGTCCTCCTCATCCATGATGGCCCCGTAAGCCCCACGCCTCAGCAGGTCCTCGATCTCCTTCTTCGACAGCTGCTGCTGCACCGCCTGGGGGCAGAGGGCACGATTCCTTTTTAACACGTCATGATACAGTTGGAAAGCGGTCATATTAATATTTTTATTATTTAAGTATTTCGCTATATACGAGATAAGAGCCTAAAACACATGCAAGTCAAGAGAAGCATTCTGTTGTATGCGGTGGCAAAGCAGGTTTCACTGAAATGAATGGCCGCCATTTTGACATGCCTTATCCAGTTCTTATCTCCAGGGTACAGACATTGTTGGTTTCTGTCCAATACTGTAGTAATAGCATGTAAACATTTGACCATGCACCTTGGGGCAAGTGAAGCATTTATTCAACAGCTGGGGCTCTTTCCCCACACCCATATATATATATATATACACACACACACACACACACACACACACACACACACACACACACATATATAAACACACACACACGCATACGTGGACCCCACCCCCCCCCCAAAGAAAGACTAACTAGCGGTTAGCTAACAGGGAATAACTGACGGTTCACTGACAGTCCTGGAACCGGGCTCTATCGTGAGCTCAGAGGTGGGTTTATATTGTACACTTGCCTACCCCGCTAACTGCACTCTGCAACGTCAAGGAAAACGGATGATTGGACAATCAGCTGCAGATGGGGGCTGGACAGACGGGCGGACACAAGGATGAGTCAATGGACAGACAAAGGATATGTTAAAATAAAGGAGTAAAACTTGAATACACAAAAACTGAAGGACACGTAGACCTGTTTTAGAAACTACATCCAGGATGTTTGTTGGATAATTGGCCCCCCTACAATCCCCCTTCTTTCCTTCCTCCTTTCTTTCCTACCTGCTCTGTTTTATGAAAAGATACGCTGACCAATTTGAGTTTTATCTGTCCCTGTCTTTCCACCCTCTTTTTCTGCCCGTCTGTGGAAAGTGTTCTTGAGCTGTATAGAAGGTTAGCCATGAGTGTGTATGTTTCAGCAGACTGGACCGGACCAGGGTTTCTGGGATCCAATGACTCATTTTCAAGAAAAGTTTATAGCCCTTAATCACAGTTACAGTCTCAAAGGGATTAAAACTCCCATATTTAGCACAAAATAATTAACAATAGCCCATAAACTTAAACCTTCCATCAGATATGAACAAAAAAAGAACATCTTACAGCATGGTCAGTTATGCAGTAGATGCCAAGTGAGTTCCAAATATTTCTTGGCCGTACCGGTTTAGCAGTAAATAAACTGTTTCTAGACTAGGCTACTCCAGGCCAGGTTAGGCCAAGCTGAACACACACAGGTCACTCGTAATCAATTTGAATGTGACAATGAATGACAGTTGATTTCTTCGCAATCTGCTGCAGCTGTGTCAATCATCTACTGTGGATCTCTCACACACAGGCCCCTAAGCCATCCATACCTGCTGTGAATGAATGCTGGTAGTATTTAATTTAGTCTTGTATTCTAGTCGTCTCATTTTGCGCAAAGATTATCTTCAACTTTCAAATGAAATCCTACATTGTCGATGTGGGGGTGGGGGGGGGTTTAAGAACTATTTTTGTTATTCAGTTGTTAGTTCAGTTGTAATCATTAAGCTATGTGACAAACAAGCTGCATACATTGTATCCATTCCTTTGACTGTTTTTAAGCTATCTCTATTGTTCATTAAGCTAATACACCGCTAGGACAAAGCAGCGTTGAGAAATGCCTTCCCAATGTATACATGTTTTAATGTGCTCGGAGTGCTGGGTGGGGTTTACACTATAAGGACAAGTCCATCGGCGTCTAGAGTTCACACTTGTTTGGCGTGCTGATTGTGTTGTACGGCTACGAGTATGCATGGACCTACTGTATCAATTAAAGATCTACGGACGGCAGCCTAAATATTTTCGAGGTCTGACCTGAAGAGGTTTTGAAAGTGCCACAGTAGGGTTTAGGAAATGTGTCAGAAAACTGATAAACGGAACTGATCTTGTATGAATTTGAATGCTTTCTAGGCCTATTCTTTGCACTCATGTCTGGTGCTAAAACTACTTTGGGCCCAGCAATGGTTAGTGCTGTTGTAACCCTGGTAGCACCCAACTACACATTGTGTAGTTGCTACTGCTGATTAAAGTAGAATAACCTTTTTGTTTTCCCCACTGCAGGAACTAACAGGGTTTGCTTGAACATAGGATTGAACTTTGAAATGCAAACTTCTGCAATAAGATTGCTAGTAAAAAAAAATGCATTTAGAAGAAATTGCATATGTAAATCCTGGTTTTGTCATTTTTAATGAAAGGTGGTAAACCCTGTCTTGTCCTTTTTTATGAAAGCCAAGTTGTCACAAGGTAACAGTCTTATGTGGTCCCCGAGTTGAGCCTAGGCGTGTACCCAGCTTCGGTTTGGTGCTATATGGATTTAGCACGTTCTTGGTGGGGCAGTATTGCCTACTAAGCGGTTCTAACCAGAGCTGGGCTCAACGTCCAACTTGTACTAGGCTTTCACTTGATGTCACAGCATTTGAGGGATGCCATTTTGCGTTTTACTTGCAAAGTTTAAAGGGACAGTCCAGGATTTAAAAAAAACTACATTTGTAGATAATCAATAATTCAAACATCATATTTAACCAAACCAGAACACCACAAAACGTGATTCGATTTGCTTTTCAAATCCTGGTAAAATTTGGGACACCAAATGGCACAAGTAAAAGCAGCCTTAGCTGGCTTAGGTGTTGTATGAACACCCCAGGCCTATCTTTACTGTTAAAACCATAGGACATCTTAACCATCTTAAGTCTAGTACTGGGATTCCAGCCACGGCCTATAAATGCCTATTTTTGAGCCTTTATTTCCTTTTATTGGTCATATTAGGTGTGGTGCTACTCTTCCAGCCAGGTTCCATCTATGCCTATTATTGAGCCTGTATTCCATCTGGTGCTCTCTAACTGCCAAACAGCACAGAAGAAATGTAACTGGTCTCTCACATGTACCAGCATCGGCCTGTGGCAAGTGGCTTTCTCAAGGCTATGTAGCATGAGGGTGAAAATTGGAACGAATCCCAATAAAGCATTCTTTCAACACATCCATGTGTCCACTTATGAGCCACAGATTACAGGTTGCCCTTTTCTTTTTATTTAATCTGTTAGGAGTTGCTCGGCTCAACACGATATTTAATCCCAAATTCACACTTTGTTGGTATAAGTGTCAAAAACAGTTAATGTACGAAGGCAGTCCACGTAGTCGTTTCACAGTGGATAATGAAGATGTTATCTATTCATTGTGATGTTTTAGTCAAAGTGATCAGGAATAGCTTTGACCTCAGTTAGTAGTCGATTGTCCTTTGTAATGCCTATCCATTTTTATTATGATAAACGCAACTGATATTGGCTGTTCAAACTGATATGAGGATTGAATTGAGAGCGAGTGGATTATGGGTAGCCCTGTCTAAACTATAAGTGTGTGAGCGTATACAACAGTGTTGATGCTGTGCTCTGTCATATAAGCTCTCAATTCGGTGCTCTGCGGTCTCGTCTCACATACCATTGATGTCCCCTGAAGAGGGGACCAGCAGGCCAGGCACAGACTAGGATATGCATGAACTCAAGATTCTTTGACTGGTTTCGACAGTTGTTGGTCTCAAACGGGAGTAGACCTGTGAAAAAAACAGGAGTGCTCAAAACTCATTGCACATACAGTAGAAAATAATTGTCAAAGTGTAAAAGTCTCAAGTAAATCTGCACAATTGACTTATCAAGGTGTGAAATTACTGGTGAATTACTTATTTAAAATTGACACAAATTAAATGTATATTCTATGTGGTTCAGGTATTTGAGACAGGCCAGGTGCTTTTCATGTCTTTGTTCATGGTGCTCATTCTTTCTGTCACCCCCTAATGTATCTATCCCCTTCTTTCTAACTGCCTTTTCCTTTCATCATTAAAATATTTTAGATAGCTGTTCCAGTCCGTACTGGAATGAGTAAAATGGCTATGGATTTGACCATGTACTTTGCACGCTTTGACTCAATATTAAGTCCATGTATTTAGAAATCTGTATTCAGTTTGTCAGTGTGTGGGTTTTTTACCGGGCTGGGTTTAATTCAAGGATTTCAGAGCCACCCCCCCCCCCTCCCCTGTCAATAAGGGTTTATATCTTTGGAGATATGTTTTATCAGTGGTAAATTTAAATTTGGTTTTATTTATGTTCTAAAAAAAAAAACTTAAATTTCTCTAATGCTTTGTATATGCCGAGACTTTTTCTTTATTTGTCGGGGGAGACAACATTTTCAACTAGGCTACTTGTTAAAGTTAATGCTATCCCTTGAAAGGAATAAATCTTACACCAAAATCATCTGATAACAAAAAAAGACATTCATGTATGAACCCTGTTTATGAAATCATTTGGACTCTTAATGGCTATTTAATGAAATCCATGATCTATTAACCTTTATGCCGCAGTCTGAGGTAATTGTGCAATTTCCAGGTATGTTGATGTCCTCACCATATACACAAACGCCCACACACACTTGTGTACAGTATGTTCTATTCATAAGAACACATACGTTGTTTGTTTTGTTTCTTTGTTGTACACTAGCCAATCCACCAACTCTGTTCAGTTTAACCTGTTTACATTGCATCACAGAACCTGCCAAAATTAAGCTCAGTCTTTATTTTTTTATTTGTTAAGTTTTTAGTTTGCAGGTCGACCAGTACATGTGGCCTACAGTTGTTGTTCTTCTTTTGCCTTATTTGAAGCCCATAAGTCCCCCACACACACAAACATCTACACAGCTGTCATTAACAAAGTTTTTTTCATCCCAGATTTCTATACAACCCCAAGTTGTGTCATGGAAGAGGTTGGCAGGACGCCTGTTTTCAGATACTGACAGAACTTGAGTTGCGTATGGTTCTTTTCTACCGCTTGTAACCTTTTACTCAGTCCCCAACACTGGTTCTATATAGCTGCAGTACGTAATATAATATACAGAAACTTACTACAACCAGAGAAACATTTATTGTACTCAATTTATTTTGCACTGTTACAGGTAATTGCAGGGTTTCAAGTAAATGGTCCATCAGTGTTTTGTTGAAGATTTTATTTTCCAGTTAATGTTCTTGTTTCCTGCACAGCATACAAAATGCCAGGCCTTGCAGAAATGTGAGGATTGGTGGAATCCTTTATATCGCAGGCTATAGCAATGGAAACCAGTGTAGTATTATTTTGACTGAAAAATGTCATACAACCCCAGCCCCACCCTGCCCCTTTTTTTTTCTTTTAATCTTTTCCTCCTTGTTTTATAATGAAATAAAACGCTGTAAAGGTGAATAAACTATTTATAACAGTAGCTCATCTGTACTGACGTTTGTCTTGAGTGGGAGCACTTTTATAAAACAAGCCCTTTATGTCTATGGGTCAGATCCAACTCACTTGCAATATGGTGTTTTTGTGACACATCTGGCCTAGTTCTGGCCTGAAATATTTTGGCCTAGATCAAGTTTACTTCTGTCCTATTTGTAGTCTATTGTCACATGTGTTATGACAATCTGTTTCAGTGGTGTGTTGCACTAAACTATTAGTTTCCAAGAGTCTAAGCCAGAGGTCTTCCAATGTTTTCAGGCCAGGGACCCATTGGCTGATAGGGTGTCCCTGTGCCATACTTCTATCACATATGGTATGAAATATTTAGTTGTAGGTGGCATATTAGTGCCATGTATAAAAGTGGCCACTAAATAATTAATTAAAATAATTATTTACAAATTATAGCACATATGTTAATGTATATTTTCTGATGCTGATATTTGGAAGAAAATAAGTTTGGGATCAAAAAGTTTGGAGGACCCCCTCCAGTATCTCTGAGGACCACCTAGGGGTCCCGGACATCCTGTTGAAGACCTCTGGTCTAAGCAATAGATTTTCCCATTAAAGCCTTACCAGTAATGCTAAAGGCCCAAAGCTAAATGAATGTAAAATGTAGGCTATGTATTTAAAACTGATTGGAGGAGACCACCCTGAAAAGTCGAGATGCAGCACGAAGTTGTTTCCACAAACCAGGGTTATTTACTGCAGTGTGTAAATACGATGTTGACTGCAATTCGGCAAGATGTTAGCTTGAAGTTTAAGCAAGGACAAGATCCGGATGACTTTACTAATTACAGACCCATCTCAAACCTCCCTTTTCTGGCAAAAATACTGGAGCGGGCTGTGGCTTCCCAATTTCAGCGTCATATGACCAACCATGACCTGTATGAACCTCTCCAATCAGGGTTCAGAGCAAAACGCAGCACAGAAACTGCCCTTGTCAAAGTGGTTAATGACCTTATTGCTGCTGATTCTCATCATGTCAATATCATCATAATCCTGGACCTCTCTGCTGCCTTTGACACTGTCTGCCACACTATCCTTCTTGCCCGCAT
>JAODUE010060829.1:0-16707 GCA_027564755.1 Amblyopsis hoosieri | reverse complement strand
TGGCCCCTCCTCCGCCGCCACCCCCCCCCCACGGGGCCTGCCCCCCGCCCTCCTGCACCGGCCTCAGCAGTGCACCCTGGAGCCCTCCGTACTGAGGCGTGGTTCCCACCGTAGCTCCGTTTGCGAACACACACACACACACACACACACACACACACACACACACACACACACACACGCACTAACGCCTTTCTCCACAACACACCCTCCCACCCCTAACAGCCCTCGTCAGTGTTGCCGACAGGATGTGATTTAAAAAATTTTTCTTGAGCACGCTCACAACCTAGCACGTGAGCAGGCACACGTGCACACACACACACACTCCACTGTAACCAAAGCTTTAAATATTACCCGTCAAGAGTTGTATGTAACGAATGCATAATTTATATACGCCCATAGAGTTTTATATTGATATGAAATTATATATTCTGTTTTAATGAAATGATGTGTTAATTGAATTAAAGTGCTGTGACTACAATGGTCACATTTCTATGCGATCTCTTTTCTTGTCATTATTTGTCTCTGCATGGGTTTTATGCACAAGATGACCATACGGAACCATGCTATTTTTAGGAGCAGCTCAAATAATACTTTATTTCCCTTCTGAAAAACGACAAGGTGTAAATTGCCAAGCTCGTTCATACAAGCTGCAGCAAGGCGACCACAGATGGCAAGGGAAATATGAAAATTGTCCACATTATTTACCAGCTGTTAAAACACAAGAGTGGAAATTAAATTGGAATTAGAAAGTTTAATCTTAATTGTATACATGCCAAATTATATATTTTATTTTAATTGAGAATTTATTTTAAAAAATTTACAGTATGGCATTATAAGATTAGAATAATTTCAATAATTATAGCTACATAATGTTAATTTTAGAGACTTCATTACTGGCTTGGGTGTATAGCGGATAGCCATTGTAGTGATTTAGCTCCTCCTCTTGATTAAAAGAGCACATTGCACTCATCTGACACGCAGCGGAGCTCTGCGTCTTTACTTTAAAAACGCCACAGCTATTGTATAACATAATATATAGCAATTAAATATTAATATAACTATTATAACACCTGCTTTAATACAACTCTCTGTTGTATGTATAATCAACATGAAAAATGTGGGCAATTTATTCATTGATGTCTTGTGATAACAAAACATAAATAAAAATTAAAGGGACCTTTTTCTAATTGTCACACTACATACCGGTACCTCTTTGCCCAAATTGTGTTTACCAAGTTTTGCTATGTAATGTAGGTGCATACACAGCTGTAACTACTATGGACCAGAGATGCTGTTAGGAATTCAACACTTCAACGCCAGGTTAACAAATGCTCAAATATGTTGCCCTTTTTTATTTGTGGACATTCAGACACATGGACATGCATGCAGTTTCAATGATCTTTAATAAAAGGCACATGTACAGCCATAGTGAGATGAGTGAGTCCATTGGCATAGAAGACAAAAGCGTTAAAACACAGAAATGCAGAAAGAAGAGAGACCAGGAGGAGAGAGAGAGAGAGAGAGCTCTATCTGCTTTACAGTAGGATCTACTTTAGTAACAGCATTCAAGTAAGTCTAACACTCTAAAATGTCACCGTGGTAACATAGAATCCCACCCCATGTCCCCTATCCCCCTACACACACACACACACACACACACACACACACAAACCAACACACCCTCCGCATTGCTTCATGTTTCACTGCCCAAATCAGGCCTTCCTGAAAAGCTGTATGTGAAAGGTTTCTCCTGCGGGGAGGACAGTTAGTTTAGTTCAGATTCCTGGCTGTTACAGTCAAGTCTTTCCCACACCCACCCAGTGTAGATTGGTTCAGTAAAGATGCTCTTGATCATATTAGGATGCGTTAGGTGAGGGCCATGATGAATTCTCACAGTTCTGATGTGTATACGCACACATTCGCACGCCAACAGCTGCACACGTGCTAAGATCTAGGGAAAAAGCTCACAAGTACTTAAATATGTGGGGTTAAAGAGAAATAAAATAGTATAAATTAGCTTTAAATGTTAAATATAACTACAACTGAAGGAATATGTTGAAGAACTAAATCACGCGGTCAGACCTGCTCTGCTGTTGCTGAAAGGTAAAGCGTCAAATGTGAGGGTGGTAGGGGGGGGAGCCGCCATCTTTGTTCTGCTCTAGCTTATTGAGATACAAAATGGCTGACATTGCCAAAAACAGAAATGAGTCGTCGGCGGAACATGGGCATGTTGCTCATTCATAACAAGGGGGGCAGACGCGCAGTGTACACACAAACATAGACTCTAATACATTGGCTCTCTGCAACCATGTTCCTGTCCACAAAACAGCTCAGAGTGGCTAAATAGAGTCCGGGGAAAGTAAACCACTCTTATCTTCACATTCATGTCTTCAGGACATTCACACTATTAGGCCAGTACTCAAAACACACACACACACACACCAGTATGCAAACACACCCCAACACATCTTGCTTTGGATGTTTTTGCGCTACCTTTGGCTGTGGACGGATGGGTTCAGGGGTCAAAGCCCCCCCACCCCCACCCTGGTACTCACCAGCCAAGCCTTAGCAACAACACACCATGTCATACCCCATATCCCCTCTGTCTTCTGCCCGTCAAGAAAATCCCGCCCCGCACAAACCCCCATTCAATATCAATGACCACCCATCTCCATAGCAACGCCCACCGCTGCATGAGCAGGGGTCTAGCCATCTTGTCAAAAGGAGGTAAATGTAAATCTGTGTGTGTGTGTGTGTGTGTGTGTGTGTGTGTGTGTGAAAGCATGTGCGTGCGGTAAAATGTACCTTGTGTGTACAATATGAGTACATGCATCTGCGTGAGTTGTGTGTGTGTGTGTGTGTGCGTGTTTAGAGGTATCAGTTGTTTAGTGGTGTCTCTTGTCAGTCTTCCACTCCATCTCTCCTCTCCCCTCTCCTCCCCCCCTCTCCCCTCTCCTCTGCTATCTCCTCCCCTCCTTATTTCTGGATCTGGAAGATGAAGAGGCGCAGGTTGATGTTCTTGGCGGCCAGCAGCTTGTTGCACTCCACGGAGTCTGAGATGGGCAGGGGCACGTACTCGGTCTCGTTGGCGTCGTTGCTGAAGCTGTGGTGGTGGATGACGGGCTTGATGCGCACGTCGTCGTACGGGCCCTTCAGCAGCAGGAAGGAGCACTCCAGCGCTGAGTTCACCTGCCGCCAACCCACACCACCCGGGGTTAAAGGTGCGCTATGTGACCTCCTGCCACTAGAGGGCGCACTAAGAGCGCCACCAGCATGTCAGGCCAAAACAAACACTCTCACTCTCTCACACGCACGCACACGCACACATTCACTAACTAATTTCCATCCGGCTATGTAAACAAAGAGAAAAGGAGCTCGGGTTGCAACACACACAGAGGGAGTGTGACGTCATTCTCTTCTAAGGATGCAATTACTTACTCCATTATATATTTACATAGGAAATAATATTTTCCTACTGTATTCATGTTTCAAATATGGTATAATGTATCCTTTAATACCGCCCACTGTGCTGTCACTTAGGAGTAGGGGAAAGAAAGGGTCCTGATGCTTTTGTGTAAGGATTTAATATAAATAATAACCTGTTTACTTTTTAATTCAAGTTATTATCATGCACATGATACATTGACCAGTGGTCAGTTGCAGAGCTGCTGCTGTAAGGGCAAAACCTCGTCGCGTGTGTGTGTGTGTGTGTGTGTGTGTGTGTGTGTGCGTGTGTGTGTGCGTGTGTGTGTGCGTGTGTGTGTGCGTGCGTGTGTGTGCGTGTGCATGCGTGTGCGCCTGTGTGTGTGTGTTTCCTACCAGATAACAAGAGCACCTGCAGAGGTTTGCTTGTGGCAGATCTTGAGCTGTATACAGCGAGATGTCTGCTTGCGTGAAAATAATCAGTGGAACTTTAACCTGGTAGTTTAAAGTTGCGCCTATCTTCACAACTCGCTCTTTAAATCCATTACTTTTTCTGTACCATTCACATTGTGAAGCGCTATAATTCAGGAATAATTAGGCTAGCATACACTCTTTAAACATATCTTGTGTGTGTGAGGGTGAGTGTGCGTGTGTGTGCGTGTGTGTGTGTGCGTGCGTGCGTGTGTGCGTGCCACATTCCTACATTAAACCCAGAGGCTTGTCTGGAATATAGCCTCTGTATGCTTTACTATAGTCACATATTCTAATAATCTAATATTCTAATGTAATAACAAAGTAACATCATGTACAACTACAGTACACAGTAAGCAGTAGTAAAGGATGGTGTGCTAACCAAAGCCCAGGGCTGAGCGTCCTGTGTGTACTGTGTGTGTGTGTGTGTGTGCGTGCGTGCACTGGCACCTTGCTCTTGAGGATGAGCTGGAAGGACAGGGTGCGCTTGCAGGACAGGTTGGGGTTTCGCTCCGAGTCGTTGACGCGAGCCTTCAGCACCCAGGTCTGGTTGAGGACGGTAAAGCGTGGTGTCTCGTAGTACAGGCGGGTGATGAAGTCGTCGGTGCGGTACGGTCTGAACTGCACCTCTGGACGGACGGACGGACGGACGGACAGACAGACAGACAGACAGACAGACAGACAGACAGACAGATGATGATGATGAATAATGTGTGAATTGAAAAGGAATACTAAGGGAGGGAAGAAATTAAGCCTGCATTCACGTTTGACGCAAAGGAATGGACTTCCCGTCTGGGTTTCTGTGCTTGTCTGTGTACCTGTGAAGCCGATCTTCTCGTAGCACAGCAGACTAAAGATGCTGTTGTAGAGCTGCATGTCTCTACGGTGGCTCTGGTCCATTTCTCCAAGGATCCCCATCAGCTCTGTGCCGGTCTTGGTAGGGTGGGAGCACTCCTCTTCGTGGGCTGGCAACTCATGGAATGGCCCCTGCCAAGGGCAGCCAATCCGCTTGTACTTACACTGTGTCATCCTAGCAACACAAGAGGAAGCGTGTGTTATCCACAGAACTAACAGACAAGTGAAACAGAAGAAATCATTTATTTATATATATATATATACACACAGAATATAATAAAATATACTACTTAACAGTGAATGCGCTTACTACCGGTACTAATATAGCTTTACCTAATTCCGCTTAATTTAATACAAAGACAGGAGTCTATGTAGAAATATCTGCAGTATTGTTCTACACATTGTTACATTACCAGGGTGTCTAGCTACTATCAGTATGCATTGATAACACATATCAGATTGAGTATATTGTACCTTAAAGAGCGGTAGAGGGCTAGAGGAGAGCTAGGTTACAGTTGCACAAAGAAATGTTCTGGTGTGGGTGGAATATCTGTTTATAGGCGAGCAGCAGTTTTATTTCTGGATGTCAGTCTCGCATGGCCAATAACACCTGGTGAGTGCCATGCTTGTTGTCATGGCAACACCGGCACAGGCACTGCTGCCCTTAGTAGGGTCATTTGTCGCTATAGCAACAACCCCCTCATGTTCTGTGCTTTTTAAAAATCAAATGATCCTTGCCTCTCCGCGACCAAAGGAAAACACACGGCGACACAGTCAAACGTGCACGCACACATCTGTGATCAGATCGGTCTGTAATTACATCACCACGTCAGCCGGTCACACGGCACACTAGCTTCCCCACAGATCAACCCACATGACCACTGACCCACATTACACACAGACACACTCACATGACCTCTGTAGCCCCTACTAGAAGACACAAGTAGAGCTAATGAGTAACTAAGAGCATCATGATAAAGTAGAGATTGATGCTGCGGATATGAGGGAGGTGCAGTGCATATCGGCCTGCATTTCTTGGTATATGTCAGTGTGCGTCTGTGGTGGTGGGGGGGGGAAGGTGTACCTGTCTTGGCACTCCTCTTTCTGGTGTCTCTCTAGGCTGGAGCGAGGGAACTGTTTTAAGCAGAAAGTACAGTCTGTAGGAAGCTCGCTCACAGCCTTCTCTACTGCCAGGTTCCTGCAGCACAGGTTCTTACTGATTTCACACCTAGACACACAGCCCATCACCAGAAAGCATTTAAAACCATTCTCACTTCAGCATTACATTCACAGCAACAGTAAACCGCAGGCAATAGGCACAAATGTTCTTAGTTTTATTATGAATATTACAGTATTTTGCACACAAAAGAAAACTAAACTAAATGGATAGGTCTACTTCTGCCTCTGATCATACCACCCTTCTTATATATGCATAAGTTTATATCCATCATCTTATATCGATATTTATCTCCATATAAGTCACAAAAATAAACATATGCTAAACATAGCTTTGATATCAAGCAGGAAGTGTCACAAGTATGAATATATTTATTTTGGGTATTTCTGTAATTATACCCATTACTGTGGAATTACTGAGTAATTATTGAAAGTGTTATGGCAGTTGTGGGTTAATTATTCAACTGCATGCTTGTTTAAGTGAGGGAGGCAGTTTAATAAATGTAAAGGAAAAATATATAAAAAAACACTATAATAATGAAGGCAAGTTGCTACTCGTATCAAAAAATGTAATATTACTTTTAAGCCAATCCTTTAAAACATGATGTTGACATAGTCCAAACAATAGACTGCAATTCATATCGTGCCAATACAGTAATTACCTTCATTAAAGGAGCACTCCTTGTTTTGTATCCAGAATCACCCTTCTAATTGAAAACAATGTTACAAGAATGCTGTTGTGTGTTGGTGTGAAACTGAGAGGGCATGTCTCCCTCCCTCCCTCCCTCCCAGCTGAGCTGCTGACACTCCTCTGTTCTCTACTCCAGAGGATCTCATACTTTTCAGCTCGCGACCCCCAAATCAACAGTGCCAGTATTTGAGAGTATTTTAATATAGGCTAGTAGCAGAATACATCAAAGCCATGTATAAACTGTATACGCTATGCTATGATATGCCATTTCTAATCGTCATATAATGTTATTTAATTTCTGCAAATCACCTTGTGACCCCCACTGCTGTGTCTCGCTACCCCCTGGGGGAGTCTCGACACCCACTTTGAGAACCACTGCGTCTACCCCACCTTGACCTTGAGGTGGGGAAGGGGGGGGGGTGTATGTGGGGTTTTGTGGCAATATTACACAATTGAGGACTGTACCTTTAATGAGTGCAAATAGCTACCGGACAAATAGCAAATAGTGGCTCTCATTATGATGTACCTGCAGTTGGGACAGGTAGCCTGCTCCTCCTTGAGGCGCGAGTCAGCCAGGAGGTGGATAAAACAGCCGGCACACATCAGGTGCCCATTGGTGCACTGCGGTGGAGAAAGGGTTAACAATACAGCTGCACAAGTGTATGCATGTGTTAGCTTTGGTGCAGAAGGGACTTTTTTTGTGTGTAAGGTATACTGATTAACATCTAATTTAAATGAAGTCAGGATTTACTCGTATTTCATCCAGAAAGTTGCATAGAATTTAGGGAGTGGCATGGGCAAGGGCGTTGAATTGTAAATGTAGATACTAGTTTCAACCGGTGTTATGGTGTGGGGGCTGGGCCATGAGGGAATGTCTTGCTGAAGGTTATTTGAAGATATTTCACAGTAAAACGACACACTCATTAGTCATTCATGAAAGTGGCATTAGTTCGCCAGCACAGCTGACCAAGCCTGTCCAGGCTTGTGTCATTGGTTTCTCAACTAGGGATATTTTTTGAGCTTTCAGCTCAATTACAGGCCATACGTCTAGTAAGGCCTGGTGGATCTAGCCGCACTAGATCCACTTATAAATTACAGTATTAGGGCATTTTATTAAAGTTTTTTTTTTTTAAGTATTTGGGGGTTTGAGGGATAGGCACTTCTAGTGTGGGGGGTCCTACTGGCCCTTCTGTTGGTTTGTTTTATGGCTTGTTTATATGGGTTATAAAGGGCAGGTGTGTGATTTAGACCATGTTTACCTGGTATACAGAAGCCTTAGGTAAGTCTAGGCACACGGTGCAGCACAGAACAGAGTACAGCCTCTCCTCCAGCTTCCCTGCCTCTCCCTCGGGCAATCTCGCCCTTTTCTTGGGTATCTCATCGTGGTCGGGTTCGGGCGCTTCCCGTCGCATCCCGACCTCCTCCTGCATTGCTGCAACCCCCGCGACAGCCTCCAACGCTGCCACTACGGCCCCGACCCCCAAGCCGGCCGAGGAGGAGCCAGGGGCGGCCGCAACGCCCACCTCTCTCTCTTCCAGTGAAGACATGGTGGTGATTGTCAAGAGTTTTCTGAGATGTACCTGCCACGACCAGGCTGAGGCCAAAATATCAGCAGGTTAGCTCAGGCGCTATAGCTCACAATCTGTCAAGCTAAACGGTCAGCTGACAGCAACTGGCTAGCTAGCTAACTCGGGCTATAGCTACATCACCAGGCTGTCAGAATGGAATGGAGACGTACTGTACTTGTTAAAAATCCCCAATATTGTCACTTGTAACAAGGGAACGACCGTGTAATAACGCAGGCATGTACGACAACATTACATAATTATATCTGCCATGTAGTATACGATAACTAGTTGTAATGACTTACAGTGAGGCTAGCAGACTGCGGCTAGCAGTCCTTCCTTGCCCAAGCAGAACAAAACAACTCTGGCGTCACTCGGCTGCTGTTGTAATCTCGATGCCGTTATTCGCCCTGACAACGCATATGCCGACGTGCATTAACGTCCCGGTTCGACCGCTCGGTTATGTGCTCCGGTACCAGCTGACTGTCCACGGCACCCGCGGGACCTACCGGTACCGTACCGTACTGATGTTTAAAGCTGCAGCAGCGGATAGTTCGTTCACTTCGCTAGGGCTCGTCTCTTTGGCTACACAGCCATCTTTGTTTTTTTCCTGTCCGATTCCCCCGATTTCAGTCTTTAAGGCCCCTCGACTCTCAGAAAATTGCGTTATTAATCAGATAGGACCAATGACATATCAAATTCGAGTCTTGTTTAGTCAATGTGCCAATATTTTTGCCAGAAGCTATAATCGCTTCTTTGCCAGTAGTCGTGAATTGGCTGACAGTGGAATGTTTTGTTGTATCAGATGACCTGGGGTATTTAAAGAGTTTTGTACGGCGCATGCGTAGTGGACACCTGCGGGTCAGTGTGTGGCAGTACTTGAAAGGTGACCAAAACCTGATATGCGACAAAATGATGCAAGCGTGAGCGTATCCATTATTTACCCACAGTAAACACCAATATGTGCGCTGTATGAATACAGACTGTTTATGAGCCTTACTCATACACAGTTAAGACAGTTATTGAAATCAGGAATAGTTGGTATACAGGACCACTATGGCAGCTGTCTATCAAAAGTGGTCTGAGTGGTAAAGTGTTTATTCTGCTTCCTTCTGTGCTGGTGTATGTGAGGGTTTTGCGGGAGTATGGTGTTATAAAGGCTGAAAGAAAGATGCTCAAAGACAAAGAAAAAAAGGAAACAGCTGCCCTTGACCATAATATCTGGGACAGCGTGTATTTGTACATTTCCCCATCCCACCAATGTCCCAGATATATATATGGCTTACCAGCTTCCAGGGTGGGTGCTGGGAAGAATGCAAGCATGGTATGGGAAGTGTGTGTGTGTGTGTGTGTGTGCGTATTGGGGGAGGTGTTGGTCAGGATGGCATGTCAGCTGTTTGCAACCAGGAGGGAAAACCACTCCCATTGGACACACAGATGTGCCTTATTCGGCCTGGGTGGAATGAAAAGGCAGCATACAACCTGGGCAGAGTTTTATGCTTCTGCTCTGTAGAATATTATCCCGAACCTTCAGATGACATTCCACATGTCAAATGTTTTGCTTTGTGTGTTTGTCATTTGGCCGTTACTTTCATATGACATGCACTTACTCTGTTTACTTGCGTGTAGACAGTGTCATAAAGCACAAGTGGAAATGTCAACATGGTTTATTACTAGCATAGTATAAAAGTAGAGCATGTTTTTTTCCCAGTCAAATAAACACTGGCCTATCATAATGACTGTATTGCAGAAATTCACATATAACATGATGACTAATGCTGGTCTATATAGTAATGCATATATATTTTTGTTCTATTATTATTGCTAAGCAACTCAAATGGCAGCTAAAAAAAGAGGAAAAAAATGTTTCATGTATTGTACTATCTCCCCATTTCTTTGATTTACTGTTCATCCTTTGTCATCACGGATCCCTTCTCGCTAACACACAGTGTTAGCGAGACAGTTCCCCAGTCTCACTAATCAGAAGCCTTTCAGTCACCAGGGAAAGCAAATCTCCCTCATTATTAGGTCATCCAAGCATTCTGTTAGCAGGAATCAGGAACATATTGTCCAGGACAATGACACTGATGACCATTATCCAATCATTCAGTCAGATGGGAGAGAGGTGTGTTGAGAAATGTCTGGGAAGAGGCAGCAGAATGGTGGATGGTTTTATCTTGCTTGCAGATGTTATAGATTGTCGTCCTTTACTGCCGTATGGTGGGTGAGGTTGTCCCGGGAAATTGGTGGCGTGTTTGATAGGGGGGAGCTACGGCGATTGGCTTCTGGCTGTGTTCGTCTGAGGGGTCGGTTGTGGCGGTGGTTCGGGTGAGTCGAGGGGCTAGAGCTGGAGCTTCTGGTAGTTGCCTGGGTTGTGTTTGCTACAGGTGTAAGTGCTAAGACGTTTTGCTTGGGTGACGTTGGGTGTTCTGAGGCGGATAGAGACGTATGGACCTGTATAACTGCCGACGGATGTTGCAGGACAGAGGGGCTGGTTTGCTCCACCGAGTCACTGATGGTTGTTGATGGGGGGGGAACCCTGTAGACCTTCTCTCTTGAAGTCCTTGCTCAGCAGATTGGGGTCTGTAGAGGTGTGCTGGTGTTTCTGTTGCTTAGTCGTGGTCTCTGAATTAGCATGCATGTGGTCCACGTTGATCTGTTGCGGTATAGTCTGGACTTCACCTGTCTCTGTTGATTGGTTCTGTGCTCGTCTCTGCTGGTGTCTGATGGTACCTGATTTAATCAGACTCTGGTGTTGGCTATCAGTCTCTGTTGTGTTCATTTGTGTGAACCTCTGCTGACTCTGTGTTGCTTGTATATCTCTGGGGGTTTCTACGGTAGTGGCCTGAGCAGATCCCTCTTGGTTTCTTCCAGACGCTGCCATGTTGCTCTTTGGTTGGTCTTTGGATGCCCCCTGGTGGCAGGCCGAGGCCATAGCCTGGACCCAAGGATGCGCCAGTGTCTGGGCTGCAGTAAGCCGCACCTTGGGGTCTCCCTGAAGCAGAGCTTTGACTAGACTTCTGGCTCCTAAACACACACACACGCACAATATTATTATGAAGCATTGAAGATTATACAGTAGTACTGTGTACTGTGTACACAGTGTGTACACACCCTCTGAGATGGGGTCCCAGTAGGGAGACTGGAAGCGAAACTCTCCCTGTTGGATTAACTTGAACAACTCTTCCTGGTCCCTGTCGCGACTGCGGAATGGAGGGAAGCCACACAGCAGGATATAGAGGATAACCCCCAGGGCCCACACGTCCACCGCCACACCATAACCTGTTGAGTCCACACATCCATGTTCAGAACAGAAAATGCCTAACAATAACAAAGGCTTTCCTATTGTGTTACGCACGCTTTTTACTGCTATCAACGACTTACAGGCTACACAAAGCCATTTTACATGACAACAGACATTTCCAAAAACCTGCAGTGGGAATATCTAGACTGATTAACCCCTCGCGTGAACAATTAAACAAAGTGTAAGTGATATTTCAGTAGTAACCTGTCTCAGAGAGGATCTCTGGGGCAACATAGGTGGGTGTCCCACAAATTGTGAAGACTGGTTCGGTGACGACCATGGCCAGACCAAAGTCCCCCAGCTTCAGCCTACGACCGCCATTATCCCCACTCTCCACCTATGAAGGAGAGTGGAAAACATGAAGAGATAAATAGAAATACAATATTTTAAACATGAATAGAGCAGCAAACAACCATTGTTTAGTTCATGTAACAATATAGCGGAGTAATGGTGTCCTGAGCAGAGAAGGACACCACACTCCCTCTGTGTGTGTTGTCATTTGAGCTCCTCTGTTCTTTGTTTTCGTAACACACACACACACACACACACACACATAGCCGTGTGTGTGGCCCATCACGCGTTTGTTTTGGTTTGAGATGCTGGTGTGCTTAGTGTGACATCTAGTGGCAGAAAGTCATGTAAGTCACTTGAATGGGGTTGTGCTATTATTACACTTCAGGCCTTTTATGTGGTTTTACAAAACCAGGGCCGTAACTGTTTACAAGAAATCTGAAGTAAAATTTGAAGAAGCAAACAGATTGATAGGGAATATTGCTTCCTAAACATGGAATGTGTTGCTATATTGCTCAGATCCTACGAACATGAAGGTGCTATATTGCTCAGATCCTACGAACATGAAGGCCAACACTTACAAGAAGGTTTTCTGGTTTGATGTCTCGGTGAACAATGCTCTTGATGTGAATGTAACTGAGAGCGTCGCTGACATCTGACACCATTAAGCCTGCCTCGGCTTCTGAGAACGTTCTCCTCTCGGCGATGGCTTCAAACAGGTCCCCTCCGCCCACTAGCTCCATCACCAGGTAGCAATGAGTCTGTGTGTGGTGGTGGGCAAACAGTCGAACCACGCGGGGATGGGATAGGGTACCCAGAAGGCACAACTCGTTCTGCATCATGTGCTCTCGACCAATCAGCTTGGAGCGCTCGACGATCTTCAGGGCTAGGGTTTGCCCATTGTCACGGCGACGGCACTCTCGCACCACCGCAAAGTTCCCGTCGCCAAGGACGCGCCCAATGTCGTAGCAGCTCTCGATGTCTGACAGCGTGACGTCGCTCCCGTCCCGTAGAAGGTCAAATGTCAACCTCTGCTGTGTCTCTTCGCGCTTTAGTCCGGGCCCAGTCACTGCAGTAGAAGACACATGCTGTGATTGGTACTGGCGTTTCTCCTCAATTCTTCTAATTGGCTGACGAGGCGGAGGGGGAGGGTTGGGGGAAATGTCTGCATGTCTCACCTTGTCATTCTGAGACGTTTCTTTTGGCTTTCTGGACACAGGAGGGAGAGGAACCCTCCCTACCGCTTGAGTGAACTGCTGCGCACCCTCTCCTGAACAACGTGCGCACAGTCGCGGAACGCTGTGGTCTGACTGCCCCGCCTCTTGTTTCAACGGACCAATGACAGAAGGTCGTCTCTCTCTGGGCCCGCCTCTCACCCTGACCTTCTGCAGGTGGTTAGGCGGGTGGGCGGTGGCCACTGGCTTCTTATGGGGGCGCTTGGCACCCGGGTTATGCTCCGCCTGCCGCTGTGCCTCTGCGAGGAGATGGGGCAGGGTCCCGCGGCGTGCCTTGGCGTGCGCGTTCCCGTCCTGGTGCGCCGGTGGACGGGCATTCCCCTCGCCGCCGTCGGTGCCCTCGCCGTAGCCGCTGTCAGCCTTGGCGGCCGCGTCTGGAGTCAGCCGCAGCCTTTTCTCCCAGGCTCGCAGCAAGTCCGCGCGGTGTGCGGAGTGTTCCGGAAACAGCTCCTCCAGGGCCTCCTGTACACCCCGCAGCTCCGGGCGTGCCTTGCCCAGCGCCAGGAAGGCCACCTCGCCACGGAAGAAGTCGCACATGCCCCTCACCTAGCAGTGGGCGGAGAGAAGAAAGAGCACTGCTGCTTCCAGGCGGAGCCAGTATCACCACAGGAAACATTTAAACCTCTCAACTGGGAGACAACACCCTGCTCCACCATTGTAATCACAAAATTCAACCCTACAGCATCTGAAACACATCTGTGTACGAATGCACGTGTGGTTAAAGCATAGGGGAGGCGTGGAGCATGGGCTGGCCAATCAGCACTCAGGTGTGGGAGGGGCATGCATTTGGTACGGGAAAACATACTAAATAATGATGACAACTACCACAGACTGTATATATAAAGACAAATGCTCACAAATGCTTCTTACAACTCACAGTGTCCAAATATGCGGCTACACTTCCTACACGTCATTGAGCAACACTCGCCACGCCCACTAAAAGGAGCACCCTTGAACGTAGTTCAAGATGGTGTTGAACGTGTCATTCGGTAAAAAAAGTTAATTGAACGTTCAAAACATTCAGTCCACTGAACGCACCCTGTATGTTAATGCTGGCGTCAACCACCAAGGAGAATACCTGACATAAATCAAGGAATGCCTACACATGTATTTGAACAAATGGATGTCTCTAACTGACCATAGATTACATAACATTACATAGTGTTTTATTTTTATGTTTATTTTTGCCTATGTACAATGTAAGATGTCCTTGAGCGTTTTGAAAGGCGCCCTGAAATAAAATGTATTATTATTATTATTATTATTATTATTATTATAAGAGACTCCTCTCACTGACAGCAAGCCAACTATAGCAAAACGTGTTATCAGTCAGAAGTGTGCTCACCTCCCGTGCTTGGGGTGTGTACAGCCGTGTAACCCTGGCTCGATGCCAGCGAGGGAATCCCAAAGCCTCTGAGATATCCAATAGTAGCTGATCAAAGGATACCACACCTCTGCGGTTTAATAGCACCGTTACCTTGGAAACGGGGGACAAAACAAAAAACAAAGCTCTAAGGTTAAGGTTGATTATTATATATATTTTTTTTATTCTTTGTGAAAGAAACTGTCTTGGTCAGTCAGTACATATCTGATCGCTTTGTGATTCAGAGTCAAATGACTGGATCAATAACTGTAAATAAAACTGTCTCACCTTCCTCAGGTCACTTTGGCCACATGGACATATGACAGTGACCAGACGGGGGCGCCCCGCGCTTTCCTCCGCGTGGCGAGTGTGGAAGGCAGGCGGGCCGAGAGGAGGTGGGGGGCAGTGGGCCCCGTGACCTCCAGGACGGTGGGGGTGGGGGGACCACAGCTGGGGAACTGAAGCGCGCTTCGACATGGAGATGGGAGGGACTGACCAAGAGAAGGGTACGAGAGACAGTAAGGCAAAGTGGCTGAGCGAGAGATAAAGCCTTGTAGGAAATATTGATGCACTGACATCATCGCTTAGATGGTGGGCCTTGACTAGTACACAAGAGAATACTCATAAGTAAGACAAGGCATGTCTCCCATTGTGTGTGTGCGCACGCACACGCATATAGGCCTGGGTGAAAACAAATCCGGCTGATCAGATTTGTGTGTTTTCCATCCAACAGCGAGCAGGGGCCATTTGAGATTCTTTGAGTACCTTGCCCTCCTGACTAAATTATTTATGCTTCCTTAAGATATACAGATAGTGTGCATGTGCTGCACACACACACACACACACACACACACACACACACACACACAAAACAAAAGCTTGCCCTGGTTAGGGTTCTGTAGAATCTACATGATTAATGAAGCAATAGGCACAGTGAGGCAACATTGACGTTTCACTTTCTGAGAGAGAGAGAGAGAGAGAGAGAGAGAAGGAGCCTTCAATTTAACAGAAGGTTGGATTTTATACACTTTATGCACAGAAACACAAGATCCCTCATCCTTTTCATACCTTTTCACATATACGGGGCCTCCTTAAATAGGGCACCACTGGACATGCAAACCCTCACACACTGCCCTGCCAATATAGCCTTGCACCGAGGAACAAACATGCTCAGTAAAACACCTCATAAAGACAGTTGGCCAAGGAGAACGCATGATACAAACACTGCATTCATTTATTTTAGTGATTATATTGATGGTATATGTATAGGTATCTCAAAGGATAAAAGTTAAAACAACATATAGAGCGGTTGGTTAATTTGATAACATATTTGATTGCTTTATCTATGTGGTTAAACGTTCATTCATTGACTCACCTGCCGCTTTCCATTTCGCGCCTTCCGCGTCACATCCATAGCGCGATCTCCATGCAGGCGTCATGGCGGTCTAAACTAATACAAGCCCTCGGTCAGACGTATGTCTTATTACTGCAAGAGACGCCGTCATAACTTCGACACTTGGGTATAGACGGTAACGCTCTGCGCGGCTGACTGTGGTAGAAGTTTGCTATGATATCCTAGTAGGCGTCTGTAGGAGGAGTCGAGTCCTGCACCACAAGGTCGCATGGGGCCAAAATGACAGACGAAACCCTTACCTCGGATGCCACCTAACGTCCTAACCCTACATACTGATAGCGCCTTTTTAAGTGTCGTTTGTCGTCATCCCATGGTGTAATTTGGCCCAACTTTCACCACCTCAGCATCTCAAATATATTAGGCTACTGTCTGTCACGTGTTATGAAAACATTGGCCTAGCCTCGAGAGTGTTGTTGGCCTGGATGCCAACATTTCTATTATTGGTGCTGAGATGACTGCTCGTGGGAAAATAATCTTTCTCCCAAGTCTTCAAATTTCAAAGGAGGAGTCCCCAAATAGTCTCTCTTTCCCACACACGCGCGCACACACACACGCACACGCACACACACACACACACACACACACACACAGAGCAGGATCTAATGTCCAGCTGGTCTTTTACATTTGCCCCCAACCAAGGGTCTGTTACTAAGGATACCGCTAACACTGGATCACTGGGAAACAAGCCCTGTTCCGGATCTTCATCCTGGATTACGCAACCACACGCACGCGCGCGCGCGCCCACCACACACACACACACACACACACACACACAACAGCTTTTGTGTGCTGCATTATTGTATCCTCGTATCACAGATTTCATTTTCAAGTTCAGTTTTGTTCGTAAAAGCGCGCGGTGACTTGAAAATGTATTTGCATTTGAAGGGAGGCGCTGTTTATCTTATTTCATTTGAATATG
>JAODUE010060818.1:0-16708 GCA_027564755.1 Amblyopsis hoosieri | reverse complement strand
ATGTTCCCTTTTTTATCAAATTGTTTTTTACATTTTGGATGTATGCGTTGTATTGCTGTCTGTGTTTGTATGTTTTTATAATGGACCACGAGTCTGATAATAAAAGTTGATGATGATGATGATGACTAGAATAGGTTCAAGATTTGTTGAGACATCTAAAAATGTACAGTAAACAGTACCACATCCAGTAACTATGCTATGTAATAATATGCTATGTAATTATGCTGCAAACACACTTCCCTGATATTCCATGATTTGACCCATACAATTACCAAATCCCCTGAATTTCCATGTCTGGAATAGACCTTTTAAATGTCATGATATTCCAGCTATACCGCGGCCAGTGGGAACCCTGCACATTAAACGTTGAATAGTCAGTGTGTTAGAGCAGCTCTTCATATGGCACGGAGAGCTGCGTCCACAGTACCCTGATCTCAGGGGAGCCGAGGCAGATCTGTGAGCAGCTTCGTCGTGCGAGAGGCTGCCTGCTACACTACAGAGATGTGGCACAAGCTTCATACAGCAGACAGGTAGAGATAAAATGGTCACTTTGGAATATTTTGTATTTGCCAGAAGGTTTTCTCCACACACCTTATCAATGCAGATCTCCATGCAGGAATGCACCGTTGGGTTGGGTTGAACGGAGCAAATGGTGAAGGCTTTAACGGTTCTCTCTGGGATCTTGAAGCAACCGCTGTAGTGAACATTTCTGACTGCGGGAAATTCATACATGTAATAATAATTACATACACAGTGTTCTATGTATTTAAACTTTATGCAGTAATATGCATCTTCCCGATGACCCTGACGTTTAAACGGAAGTTTACATTTTGACTAGTCGACCAGTCAAAGTCTACATTGAGCACAATGTAAACACTGTCGCGTTTATTTGCATATCTATTTATCTATTGCATATTTATTTGCGTATATCATAAGACAATGTTACAGCGATCACATTCTTGAATCTGAATTCCTCAAACTATATTGTATTTTAAATGCCCCTGTCACAAACTGTATCACATTTGAGTGGCATTTAAAATATTTATATATGCACTGCAATATGTTTTCGGGCCAGCATTTAACCATATACTCTATATAAGATTACTATTAAGACTACTATTTCTGGCGCTGACTAGCAAGAGTAGCAACATTTAACCGTTGACTAATAATACACATCACAAATATTTAATGATTACTCATTGACTTCAGTAGACAAAATAAGAGTTTACTTGCAAAAGTTAATGTGCAAAAAAATAGTTTTTTTCTCTCGATTATTATTGTTTTTGTAATTGTTAGGAGCCGAAATTGAAATCACGATTAAAATGTGATTTATTGCACAGCCCTACTATACTGTATATTAACGTTTTAAATACAGGTATAAAGAGAATTAGTCACATAAGGACAGTTGACTCACATTTTCTGTGACCTGGGAGCTGCTTCTCCACCTTGTATATAGACAGGCGCCCAACGCCTCCGCAAGGAGACCCCCTCTCACCGCGGCACACCAGGCTGCAGTCCTCCTCCGGAGCTGGGGCGCTGCTAATGCGGTTCCCACAATGGCATTCAGCTCCGTACTCCAGCCCTGCGAACTGGTACCCACTAGCACCCAGCACACACAGCACACAACACGTCAACACAACACATCAACACACAGCACATGACGACACACAACGCACAACACACAACACACATAAACACACAACACAAGTAAGCACACAACACACAACACATGTCAACACATGTCGACACACAACACACATCAACACACAAACACACAGCACATGTCGACACACAACACACAACACGTCAACACACAACACACGTAAACACACAACACACGTAAACACACAGCACATGTCGACACACAACACACAACACGTCAACACACAACACACGTAAACACACAACACATGTAAACACACAACACACATAAACACACAACACATGTCAACACACAACACAGATAAACACACAATAAACAACACATGTAATCACAAAACAAACAACACATGTAAACAAACGTGTAAATACACAACACATGTAAACAAATAACACATGTAAACATACAACACATGTAAACAAACAACACATGTAAACACACAACAAACAACACAGGTAAGCAAGCAACACATGTAAACACAACAAATAACACACACAAACACACAATACATGTAAACACACAACACATGTAAACATACAACACATATAAACACACAATATGTAAACACACAACAAACAACACATGTACACACAACACACATAAACAGCACAAAACACACGTAAACACACGTAAACACAGATTATCTTCAGATCACAAGGCTTTCCGTCAGGGCAGTTGATCACTCCAAGTATTTGGCCTGGGCTATATCCCATAGGGAGCAAGTTAACATTTGAATCTTATTAGTTAATCCAGACTTCTTTAAGCATCTGATCCCCGTGATATTTTCTATCTGCAGCCATCCTGCACGAATCAGGGTGTAGTGGTAATACCCAGCTGTAGCAAGAGAGAGGTCACCTCTGATCTGTACTTTACATATCCACAGCTTTGTGACTCATCCCTTTCTCCTTGGTGAGATAGAGCCCTCATCAAAATTGACCTTTCACATGTGCTTTTTATCTTGCTCATAAATTGCTTTGACTTTTCCTTTTGCTCATTTTAATGGCTGTGCCACTTAAGTAACA
This sequence comes from Amblyopsis hoosieri, assembly GCA_027564755.1. NCBI lineage: Eukaryota > Metazoa > Chordata > Actinopteri > Percopsiformes > Amblyopsidae > Amblyopsis > Amblyopsis hoosieri. Next base: position 14,026 of record JAODUE010060818.1, on the reverse strand, counting down.
AGCATGGGGGCTGTACACTTGGAGGGTCGAAATGATAGGTGACATGGCCTACTTCACCTCTTCATGGGGTGAGCTATAAAAAGAAGCTCTAGGATTATTTTCAAAGGCATCGTTGCCTTTGGAATTATTTTGCAATGGCACACAAACTACTACTACTACTACTTTTCGAATATAATAAAACAAACTTTTTCACAGACCAAATTTGGATCTGTAGTTTTTTGTTTGCTATTATAAACGTACCAATAAATGTACATTTTAATTTGACTGCACATATATTTGTCTGTGCGTTTGTTGTGTGTATGGACTGGCTAAGATGCAAATTAATTGCCCTTCACTAAAGTTATCTGAATCTGAAAACAATTGTACATGTAATATGCAGTATGTGTCGTTTTCTTTTAACTATTTTACATGTACCTAATACATTTACAGTTTCGTTTTTATTATTTTGCATGTAGTAATATACAGTATGTCTAGTTTTCTATTAACTATTTTACGCTTACCTAATCAATTAATAATGTGGCTGCAGCGAGAAGACAATGCACATTTAACCAACAGGCCGCTGTTAGCCAAATTGCTATATTCATCTCATTAAGCTTCCATGGGTCCATGCACTCTCCTTCTGACCCCCTCCCCCCGCCCCGCCCCCCCTCCCCCCCTTGCCCGCCCCACACACACACACACACACACACACACACACACCACCCCCCATCTCTTAGTGTCATCCAGCCACCTGGCTCTCCAGCTGAACACAGGAGCCATTCATCCAGAAGACTGAGATGCGGAGCTTTTATCCAAACAGCAGGCCCTCTGTGTGACATTCAGGTGCGACCGCTGTGCGCAAACACGGTTACCTCTCGGAGCAGGCGTCGTGACACAGCGAGATGGTCATTTTGCGCAGGTCGTACAGCATGGTTCCGCCCAGGGCGCGCTCGCTGGTGTCGTGCAGGAAGCATCCCACGTAGGTCCCTTGATGTGTCAAAACAAACCAGGGGAAATATCCAGATTACACTTGTGCCCCCCACAGCACTAATGTTGTTCAAAGTGCCCCCCTGGTGTTCAGATGTGGAGTTGCTTCAAAAGAAAATGGTTCTGTCAATGATGGTTAGATTCAGACAAACTGCACCACGTGTATTGTATTTATGAGTGTTGGGGAAAAGACAGGCATATACAGTAACAGTTTGTGAGAAGGAAGCCTGTTTTATTTTCTATTTGCAGCTGGAGCCATGTTCCTTCAAGGTTTCCCCTTGATTCTAAGAATAATACTGCTAAATGTTGAGGGATTACACACATACAGCACATGGAGGACTTGTGCAGAGTAATCCTGTAAACCCGCTTGATGTAGAATTTTAGTCATTTAAATAAATAGACGATGGATGTCTTGTAAAAGTAATTACACTTGAGTGTCTCTGATGGTGTCAAGTACACGTCTCATATTTGATTGATTTCTGCCTTCAAAAATATAATATTAGTTATGATTTGGGCAGGCTTGTTGCTTAGGACATAATGGTTATAATGATATAACATAACAACAATGGATATGTAAATCTCTCTCTCTCTCTCTCTCTCTCTCTCTCTCTCTCTCTGTATTTATGCATGTGGCAATAGGTAGAAATGCATGAGAGTTCAAGCTTGGCATATTGTCACAGCTTGTGCTGTGCATTATTTGCTATTATTGGGTCGTGGGGTGAAGCAGCTATGCTTGTTTGAGGCATAATGGTCGTTTCTGTGAAAAATTATTTCTGTATCAATCTCACAAAATGTTGAACAGGTTGACATACTGTCATGTTTTCAGTTACATACAGTATATCTTGGGTGTTTGCGCGTTAGGTGGTAAATGAAGGTACCGTGACTTTGTATGGCCTACAGGAAATGGAAATGATCACCGGTAATAGCAAACCTGATAATTTGTGAAAAGGCAAAGATTAATATATTCCACATCAATGTCATCAAATAATGATGGATAGTAATGCTTTTGATTTATGCTTTTGGGTGGAAACACCATCAGACCAATATATGGCAAAACTATGCACAGAAACTCTCTCTCTCTCTCTCTCTCTCTCACCTCTCTCTCACCTCTCTCTCTCTCTCTCTCTCTCTCTCTCTCGCTCTCTCTCTCTCTCTCTCTCTGTCTGTCTGTCTGAAATAAGACAGATCTGGCAGGTCACGAATCAGTATAATCATTTGTAATTCATTCATTTCACAGTGTCCTGCTCAACCTATCCACCATCTTTGGCATGACTGAGTCACCGTTACGTAGTGCTTAAGAGGAACAGAGCTGAAGCACATCCTCAGCTTTAGTCACAAATCCCTGAGAGAGTGTTGCTATTGTTAGCCAGTACACAAGATACTAAAGATGTGGTAAACATTATCTTCACGCGATTCACTCAAGGCATAGCCAAATACTGAGAACAGGACAGCAATGCTCTCATCGAAGGATGGACGACATGCACAAGCTAGGTCCATTTGGTGCCACGTTTGACCACGCGAGACATAGTTAAGTGCTGGGTTCCCTGTTAGTTAATATGGATTCGCATTTAAACAAAATCTTATTTCATTATCATAATTTAACTGTGATGTGATCGCAGGTAAGACGCTCAAATACATTTTGCAGTCATACAATACATATGCTCAAGGAAGTTAAAATACCTATGGCCAGCTAGGCAGTTATTTTACAGGTAATCTGAACAGGCAGGATGGAGTGTGTTTAGTTCTAGTAGTGTTGATTTAATAATACATGACATGCGCCCATTTAATAATACAAGACAGAAAAATGCGTGGGAGAACTAGAATCAACATGGTCGATGTACAGTGTAAGCATGCTAAAAAACAGATACCAATGCAACTGTTCCATTGAGCCTCTTTGCCAATTTATCTGGTATTTGGATGAACAATCAATACAGGTACTGAAATTATGTAATTAATAGGAAGGGTTGCAGAACACCTTGGCCGTCTGTAAATAAACACCTTGTTGGTGATAGCTCAACATTTTAACCTTTGATGCCCCCACAATGCTTCTCCATTGCATACTATTATTAAATGCCTTTAAACTAGTAGAAATATTGCCCATGTCGAGGACCTCATTAGCACAACTACTCAACATATCATATATACTTTTACATTTGTTAAATACAGCAGTATTTTTAACACATATTCGTGGCAAAATAGACTTTCGTCATTTAATTAGGTGGACTATGACCTCTGTTTTTTTAAGAGGATATTCTGTCTAGTAGTCATTCATTGAAAGACATTTTCAAGTATAGTCGTTTTGAATGAGCCTTTTTCAAGGCTTTACTGCCTGTACAGAAAAACATCAAGGTCAGGAACACTTTTAGCAATAAGCTGGAAGAAAATGGCCCTGCTGGTGATTTAGCTGCCTTCAGCAATATGTGCATCACTCGTCATTCAAATTGAATGGTATAGTCAAGGCACAGTTGTACGATAAACTGCACAGTGAATATTTGTATTCTACAAGACTATTTATTCCCAGCCACATATAAAATGTCAAACACGTGCATAATAAACTGTGCTAAACATCCTAAATTCATGGATGCATGTTCATGAATATGCAATTAGGGCTGTTATGAAAGGGCTTTGTAAACCCATTGCAAACAGTGCGTTATCGCTAGCCTGAGGACATCACGGCTCAAAAGTAAATCACAAAATAGAAAATAAACTTGTATATTTGCTACAGCACCTCATATATTATTCAAAGGAATCGAGGATCAGTCAACACTTTCTTACACTATTACAGATACATGGATAGTCTACTTTAAGTGTTTCCTATACGCATATCACTTCCTTCACAGCTACAGACATAAGAAAAATCCTATTCTGTATTTTGTATTTTTACTGTGTAATAATTTGTTCTTAGGCTGAGGCAACTGCAGAATGCTTTAATTATATTATACTAACTGGTGCGGCCGTTTCAGTAATATTGCTATGCTGTGTACTGTCTGGTTACTTTGTAGAAATCTGCTAAATGACAAAAAGTTAAATGTTTATAACTGACTATATCTCTGTATTTGTCAATCATAATTATGTTCCGCTGTATCCCAACCTGTGCCAATGATGACACGGGTCAAGGTATCTTTAGTGTATCTTAAGTCTAAATATGGATGCCAACTGTAAATTGGTGGGAAACTCTGCGTGGTGTCTTTAAATGTAGAGTCAGCTATTGAAAGCAAATACTTTTTTTCTCTCCCCTAATTCAGAGAATACCTCCTCACTAGGAGCTGCCGTTCTGTGTGCATGCTGAAAAAGTATGGGGGCAGGATAGCCTAGTGGTCTGGCTGTTGGACTCTGTTAGATGCATAACCCTGCCTGCTCCTTTTAACACACACAATTGTATTATAGCATAACATTTCTGTGGAAAAATACACATTAGCTATTTTAAGCTAATGTGTAAATGTATTAGCTATTTTAAGCTAATAACTTATTTAATGTGTGGAAGCCAAGACGCGCCCCGGCACATCTCGCCTATACCTTTGTGTCCGCTGCTCCCGCTCCGCATGGCGTCCCTGTGCTCAGAGCCCTCTGGTGGCCGGCTGTGGAACCAGCGCCGATGTAGGTGCCGCACCCCGAGGCTGCGGGAGGCCGGCCAGCGCGTTCCGGTCGCCGCGGCGACGCCCCCGCCCGAGACGTCTTGGACGCTCACCCACCTGGGGCGCCCCACCCTCATGCCGCGTAGGCCTGTAGGGGGCGCCGCTAGGGAGGGAGCGGTCGGGAGGCCGGAGGTGGAGGAGAAGGAGGAGAGGAGGAGACTCGACTGGGCCGCCCCCCGGAGGAGGAGGAGGCTGCTGGAGCGCTGCAGCAGCAGGATGCTTCCCGCCATCAGGTATGCGATCCCCAGGAACAGCAGGAACATCTGGGCCCGCTTCAGGAAGCAGTGCAGTTTGTGGAGTGGCGCCAACATCACTGACTCAGCGGTACAACCGTCTTGTGCCGGGTAGCTTGGCTAGCTAGTGGTACTGCTCAGTGGATAACCGTCTTGTCCTGGGGAGCTTGGCTAGTGATACTGCTCAGTAGACAACCGTCTTGTCCTGGGGAGCTAGCTAGTGATACTGCTCAGTGGCACAACCGTCTTGTCCCAGGAAACTTGGATAGCTAGTGGTAATGCTCAGCGGTCTTGTCCCAGGGAGCTTAGCTAGCTAGTGGTACTGCTCAGCGGTCTTGTCCCAGGGAGCTTAGCTAGCTAGTGGCACTACTCAGCGGTCTTGTCCCGGGAAACTTGGCTAGCTAGTTGTACTGCTCAGCGGTCTTGTCTTGGGGAGCTTGGCTAGCTAGTGGCACTGCTAAGTGGTACAACCGTCTTGTCCCGAGTAGCTTAGCTAGCTAGTGGTACTGCTCAGCGGTCTTGTCTTGGGGAGCTTGGCTAGCTAGTGGTACTGCTCAGCGGTCTTGTCCCGAGTATCTTAGCTAGCTAGTTGTACTGCTAAGTGGTACAACCGTCTTGTCCCGAGTAGCTTAGCTAGCTAGTTGTACTGCTCAGCGTTACAACCGCCTTGTCTTGGGGAGCTTAGCTAGCTAGTGGTACTGCTAAGTGGTACAACCGTCTTGTCCCGAGTAGCTTAGCTAGCTAGTTGTACTGCTCAGCGGTACAACCGCCTTGTCTTGGGGAGCTTGGCTAGCTAGTGGTACTACTCAGGAATACAACTGTCTAGTGGTGCTCACAATAGTCATCTTCTCCTGGGCAGCTGGATAGTGGGGCCAAAAACCAGGGTCGCCTACGACCTCACTACAACGGCAGTGGCCAGATGTCAGAATCTGGCAAAGACCTTGTTATGTGCAGGCTTGGTGTCAAACACGGCCACTACCATACCTCCTCCTGCCAAGTCTCTAAGCAACGGAGGGGATGAGATTCGGTGGATGTAGCACCTCAGAGACCGACCTTACTGTAATCTTCCATGGCACCTTAAAACCTAAACACAAAACAAAGGCAAAATCAAAGACAGCAGGAAAATGATAAAGAACAGGCCTGAAGCATTATAGAACAACACCTCTGTTGACATGTTGCTTGTATTTTTCCCCTTTGATGTTTTCCCATAATTTGTGACTTCCAGCAATACATTTTTACATTTAATTCTGATAAACACACATTTCTTTTTCTTGATTATTTTCATATTTTTTTCAGGGAAATGGACACACATTAAATATTTTCCAACTGCATAAAACATTCAAATGATAATTTGAGCCATGATGAGTAAGGTTCCTTAATATTATATACTGTAGATTGTTGGTTAATGTTATTAATTAGTATTCAGCTTCAATTTAATTTCAGTTACTGTCATATAACCTAGCCCATGCATTATCTGATATGTCAAATCCTAACTCGGTTATATAGCGTGGAAAGACATACAATAAAGCTGTCTGGGGTACATATTAAATGCTTATGAAATGGGGATTATCATAGCACTATGCAGAAAATTGCTGGCCACACGAGGGGAAAAAGATGAATAAATCGATATTCTCTGATGATTAAAAGTGTCTTAGAGGGAGTTGTTAACGGATAGGCTACTACATCTTCTATGCATGCATGGAGAAAGATTGCTGGTCATGAATGATAAAACGTGTACGTTTTATGCAGGCTGCAGTCTGCTGTGTGAAAACATCAGTGCATTGTTTCATTTGCTATCGAATCTTACTAAATACAGTGTATTTCTGCGTTCAGCGCATACACATATGCGCACGCACGCACACGAATAGACGCTCTCTCTCACAGACACACAAACACACACGCACACGCACACACACACAAACACACACACACACACACACACACATAGCGTAACAGTTCCAAAGGATGCATTTTAGATCCAAACTCTGTGTTTAGACTATCAATAGCGTATGTGTAAAAACCGAAATCGATGTTATCTCCTCCCGTCAGAAGCCCCATGCCCTTCGGATATACTTTCCATGTAGGCCTATAGTCCCTTTTCTTATTTTTAACGTGACCTCACCTAACACACATAACGCCCAAAGTGGGGTTTGCGTGCTCTCGACGACAGAAGCAACAGTTTGAACGCACACCAGTCTATAGACTAAAGCTTTGGGAGCTGCAACTTATTTTACGATATAGCGATGACTACGATATAACTTAATGGTGCGTAAAATTGAGATAGCATAGTGGGCTATACGTGCAATGTCAACATTATGCTGTCAGTTTGTGTATGTCCTATATCAAACCAAGTGACAACAGCAGGTAAACAAACCTACACATTTAGGTTCCCAGATCTTCCATCTTAAATACACCGGTCACCACCATTCCAGTTACAGTAGAGAAGATTTGAAAACCCTGGAAATATCCGCCTTACCGTCAACAGCGGAGTATAGCGACTCGAGCATCTTATCTCGCAGTCAAGTCCGCGCATCAGCATCAATCCATCTTCGTCCCGGCGGTTCCTCGCCTATTCCGATGTCTGGTTGTTTTCTCAGTATTAAGACAGGGCTCCGGCGCCGGGCTTTCGGTTATATAAGCGATTTATCTCTGCTCCTCTCATCTAATGTGTGGCGGATAGACAGGCAGGGTGATATAGAGGAGAGACCGAGGCGGTGTGGTGTAGGGGGGAGAAGTCTCATTTGCATTGGTGATCTAAGCGCGTCACCGCGCCGTGCTTCACGGGGGACGTGTCCAGCGTGGTCGCGCGCGCGCGCACACACACACACACGCACACCACCTGGGCTTTAGCATTACACGTGTAATGTAGGCTGATCTTTAACGACAAATGGACATCACTGCGTTATAATAGCCAGCTTTCATACTCAAAATGAAATACAACAGCATGAGGACTTCAGGATAATACATTTAGTTGAAAACTCTTAAGTCGTTTGAAGGACATTTCAACAATTAGCACCACTACAGTGCAATACTACAGTAAAAGCAAATATCGGTTCATTTTTTAATGGTCTGCCTGCCAGAATGAACACCACCCATTGAATTGTGTCAGCAATTACTTTTGTGTCTAGCGCCAAAAACATAGTTTCTGTTTGAAACTCACAACCTTTTCTCACACGTTCTGGGTGTGGGGAGTGTAGTTAACATTCCTACATGCTCAAAGGTTCTAGCCTAGTAGACCTCCTCACCTGATACCCATATTCACTTTGTGAATATAATAATCTGAAGTGAACGTAACCACAATGCTACATACTGTAATCTACTGTATGTAGAAACCCTTATTCTAGTCATTACATACAGTATCTCGTGTTAGATACCCTACATAAATGTGCTGTTGGTTCTCCTGCTAAAGCTTAAATCATTCAACTGATCAATATCCTAGCCTAGAGGTCTTCAATGTTTTCCAGGCCAAGGACCCCTTGGCTGATAGGAACACTTCACAGGGACCCCCTATCACTGGTATAAAATATCTGGTTGCCGGGCAACAATAATGTGTAGGCCGGCCTATACTGCCATGTATAAAAGTAGGATTTTCTTACATTTACATTTTAGGAAGAAAATAAGTTTGGGGTCAAATCATTTGGAGGACTCCCTGCAGTACCTCTGAGGACCCCCTAGGGGCCTGTCTTCCTGTTGAAGACCTGTGCCCAATGTGTAAAATTTGTAGTAATTTAAACCTCGATCACTTCCATTTTTGGCAAGGTACGTATTTCAGGCTGGGACACATGAATAATGCAGCCCCCAATCACTATGAAATATTAATCAATTAAGAGCAATGCATTTAGCAAAAATTCCCGAGGCATATTGTTTACACACACGCACACACACGCACACACACGCACACACACAATAACTGATCTGCCCTCTTCAACAATAAGCAAAATATTTTTGTCCCCATTATTTCTTTTACTAGGTCCCATGCAATCCAATGTTATCAGCCTTTTGTATAGGCGGACTGTAATTCCCCATGAGGGGTCCACAGAGGTTATTTCAGCCTACATAGTGCAACATCCCCTGTCCTGCACTTAGATTGTCGCAGAGCACAATGTCACTTGTAGCTCCCTGAAGCATACAGGTTCTTTGTTAGCCATGGCTCCCTGCCCTGTGACCAAACCATTTGCTGCTCTCCCCTTTATATGGTGTCTGGTTTTACCACCAGATAAAATGAACACCAGCGTTTGTTACATTTTCCTTTTGAAAGTGGGGCACCCACCAGCCATCGACCACCGACCACAAGATAGATTTAGATAATTTTATCTTAATCAGACCCACTTTTTAAATTAAACAGCTCTGACCCCTTTATACGAAGTGCACTTGTTTAGAAGGCTAAATGCAGGGGGTCTATCACATGTAACCTCTCATATCATCTGATAAATGACAGCTTCAGTGAAAGATACTCTACATGGGACTTTAGTTTGGAAAGAATATGTCTGGTAGTCAACGGCGAGAATATAATAATTTTTAGATGCCGTTTGAATGTGACACGAAGTACACGTTGATGGGGCTTAAGCCCTGGACACACTGCAAGCGACTAGCAGCGATGTAGCAACGAGATAATGGAACATCAATCAGATTCAGCGACTTGAAGCGACGACAGGCGAAATAACGATTGGCGACGCGAAGTGGGCGGGTACCGAGCTAAACTAATCTCAACTTCAGGCGACGCGATTGAGGCGACTACCAACAGGATATCGTTGACTGACAGGTTGACTGAAACATTTCTGGTGGGAAATATATGAGAGGGATACCTAGGCAAAAAAAGCCTGGAATGTAAACAAGCGACCAATTTTCAGCTAAAGCGATGGGCAACAAGCGGATTGCTTGCAGTTTGTCCGGGTTTTACGGAGAGAAGGTGCTGAGGTGGTTGCGGTTTGAAGTGATGTTCAGTCCTTTTAAAAAAATTAGAGTTTGAAATTATGTTCATTTAGCAATGCACAGTATCAGAAAGCTCATATGACCGCATAATGAATAGTTAATAAGAACAGTTAATCATGGAGGCCGAACAGAATTCAAAGAATTGCCTTAATAAATTAATTAGGCGTTAATGAGTCAAACCAATAAATGTTTTTTTTTTAACTTATTAGTCACTCAGGGCTTTTTTCGATGTCAGAACTTAATAGCCCAATTTGTAGACATTCATTCATATTAATTTGAAAGAGTTGGGCAATGTGTCTGCATAAAGATGACTACACATGTCGACGGGTTAATTCTGTGCTGAAATATAATCTGGTGTTTCTACACGGCCCTGGCTCTGTAAATGGGAACACAAACAAAGTGGTGCAGACCGCACCACACACTATCCCTTGGCAATGTGTGTCAGATGTGGGGGCGGAGCTTCTGAGGAAGCACCCTATGACACTGAAGGGGGCGGGGCTTCTGAGGGAGCACCCTATGGCGTTGAAGGTGAGAGGTGTTTTTATTTCTGATGAGCTCAAATATCAACAAGCTATCTCTACAATGACTGGCTATACCTTTAACACATTCTGATTCATATAACTACAATATGCACTACATAAATACAATTCGGCAGAATCGCACCCACACACACTAATCATCACATCACCAGTTGCTGTGCAGAGCACATCTGGCTGTTTGCCAGGTACCTCAAGCTCCACTATCCATACTAGTGTCAGCCCTTCCCCTTCGGCGCGACGGGGCCAAATCCCAGCTCATTGTCTGAGCTCCTAGCCGTGTCTTTTTTAAAACAGATTCTGGCCGTTCTCCCAAAGTACTCTTCAACCCCTTACGACTCATAGCAAATGCCCGTCTCGTTTTCAGCCACTTTAAATTCTTCCGCGGCGTGCGCTCCTTGTGCTCGCTCCGCCGGCACCCTGTGGAAGCTCATAACAAATTCAAAACCTCAACTCGTCCCCGTCTGTTTTTATGTGGAGTAACCTTCCTATACCCATTCAGGATACGAGAATCACTCCCCATCCCCTGAACAGATTTCCTACCTCCACAAGCAACATTTCTTGTCATATTAGTTTTTCAGCATTAGCACACTAGAACGCTATTAACAATTCATTATAAAATAACTGTATAATATAGTGATGGAAGGATGATAGCATGACAGCAGAAGAGACGAGATGTACAATAAACTGCTAATAAGGTTCCCATTATCTAATGTCAAACCTTTTAAAATAGAATATAGACAGAGAATTGGCTCAGAGCCATCTGTTAAGACCCAAATAGCCAATAGAATATCACCATGTGTTAATGTGTATTTGTAGTTGTATAGTTTACCCTGCAACTGTCATAGACTGAAACCTAATGGCAGGAGAAGATGTTTGTACAAATATAAATGGCTCAGGCAATGAGCCATTTATTAAAATCAAGATATTACAGGGCAAAAAGCTATAGAGCAAGCCAAAGCAAGATGTTAGGCAGCAAAGTTGAATGTCTACTGTACAGTGCATCTCCATTGCATGTGTTTGCTTCTCATACTGATTGAGAACATCCATCAGACTTATTAGACAAATGTTCAATGAATGTGTGTAAATCACAACCTTTGAGGAAATTACATGTGCATCTATGTGGCACTTTAGTTGCGGTGCATTGGACTATCTAGAATCAATATGGTATATCATCTCAATCACATCGTATACAGTACTGTGTACCTGCACAGTCTTGCAAAATGGTGCATAAATGCAGTAGAAGAAGAAAGAAGTCATTTCTATTTGGCCGTTTAATTTACAGAACCTGTCCCTGTCTGTTTTTCTTCTATATCAAACCAAAATAACCAGAATGATGTGGTTACTGCAAACTCCTGACTGAACCTCTGTCAGAGAGCTGGCAGTGGATAATCTTCGGAGTCAACGTTGTTAGCTAAACCTCTGTGTTCATCTTGTTTAGAGAGGTCTATACTGTATATACACCATAGGATCCAATAATGTCCAAATGTTAATACTACTATACCTTCAGAAAACAAACTTACAACAAACCTACCAAACATTTATACGGTAACAATTTATACATTCCCACTTTTTATCACCCAGGAGAGCTAACATTCTGCACAAACACAGGTTTGTAAACTCCCACATATTTGTGTGTTTTTGCTACTGTATTGCCTGCTAGAGCACATACAGTATACACACAAGCACCCACGCACGCACGCGTAGGTAGTACATATTGTTCAAAAGATAGTGACTTACACGTTCATTACTCAGGTACACTTTCCTGAGTCTAACGGTTTGGCCTTTACATGAAAGCAGATATGGTGGTGAGTTATGGTATTTTTAATGGTCAAATGGTCCAGACTGCTGACTAATCCTGTCACATACTTTAAATAAAACTGTTAATTCTCAAAGCCCCTGTTCACTTTTTTGCAAGTGGCATGTTTTGCTGAATCTACTGTATACCAAGGGTTAGAAATCTGCAACATGCATTATTTACCTTTCTACATTAGAGTGGTATTTTGTAAGAAATGGTATCATAATTTAATATTATATGTATATTGTAAGTATTTACAATATTATATTATAAACATCCGTCCTTAAGATAAACTGTGTTTTTGTCAGGGAGCAGAAAGGCTTCACAATCATATAGCTGGCCTCTGCCTGCTTTGACATGCATAAGGGATTTCGACCTGGGGTTTTAAGCGATACGCCATGTTATGCATATGTTTAAGAAACCATCAAACTCAACTGTCATTTCAATCTATATGTCACTCAGGGAAAGTTCCAATGAGATTTCAAATCATATATAAACGGGTACATAACATACTGTATATGTGTCATGGTTACATGGTCAGGTCCCCCTTTTCTGTTCTTGTTTTGTGATCCAGTCCGGGCTCTGCCTATGAATTGACCTTTCCCAAGCCCCGCCCCTTTTTGCACGTCCTCCAATAACAGTCGAGCATTTTTTGAATCTGACGGAACCTTCCGTCAACTGTCTGTTTTGCTGTAATAGCTTTCTATGGTGTTTTGTCCTGCCTAGTTACAGTACTAGGTTTATGTTGCCAACCCTGTCTGTGAACGTTTTGGATTTAACATATTGTTCACTACACTTACCTGTGTGTGTGTGTGTGGTCTGGTGTATTTGCATTTGGGTCCGCCCTGTCACTAATCCTATAACAACATGTATTATTTACATGTGCCAGCTGCAATGATGATAATATGTGGTTGAATGATCCAATCTGACTTCAGTTCCTGAACATCTTTTGCTTGACTTGACAATTTTATTTCCGATATAGATAAAAATGTTACATTCATAATGCATTCCATAATACATTCCACAATGTAAGTGTCGTAATGACACACAAGCTGGAAGCAGTTAGAAGTTTTAGTTTAGGTTATATTCATAAATAATTTCTTTAGCATAACTTACAGTAAAGGAATAATTCATCATTTTAAAATAATGGACCATATTTGTTAGGGTAGATTGCTTTGACTGTATTTTTGCATATGGTGTATTGTGCTATACATATTATGTTTAAACAGCTCCAGTTCTGGAGCAACAGTAAATTAGTTTTTGCCCCATTTACTTTCGTCATTATAAATGCAAGATGGCCATATGACAACATGTTATCTATACGTTATCCACACACAGCAACCAATACCACAAAAACTCTTGATGGCCGATGTTGTGAAGTTACAGTAATAATGTCGTTTACCATTTGGCTTAGAGACCTTATGTCTTAAAGTGATGGTAGATACCTTTCTGGGATTCACAATCACACATTAACCTATTGGGATGAAAACTGAAGGTCTGCATGCTTTTGAAGAGTGAGGTTACAGTACAGCACATATCTCTCCCTCTATCTCTCTCATTCTCTCTTTCATCCCTCCACTTTCTCAACCCCCTGCTCTCTTCAGAGAACCTGCGCTGGCCTTGAGCTTGTTCACTCCACATGCTGCATCACTTACACATGAAGAAGAGCCTCTTTAAATCCTCCCAGAGAGCTCTCTGGGAATCCCGTTGTGTGAGCGCACGAGTCTGTCGTCTCTGTGCCGTATCCCACGACGACAACCAGTGCTTCAGCTGTATTATATATCTACCTACTCTATCGTGATACAGTAGATATGAAAATATATACAGTACAGTTTATATATATAACAGTATATATATATATACAGTATCTCACAAAAGTGAGTACACCCCTCACATACTTGCAAATATGTGAGCATATCTTTTCAT
>JAODUE010060806.1:0-39166 GCA_027564755.1 Amblyopsis hoosieri | reverse complement strand
TGTGTGTGTGTGTGTGTGTGTGTGTGTGTGTGTGTGTGTGTGTGTGTGTGTGTGTGTGTGTGTGTGTGTGTGTAGGCTTCCACTGTTCCCCATGAAGTGACACCCGTCCATGAAGATATGTGAGCTGAGGCACACATTTGGGCCGCTACAGTGGATGGTGCCTTTAAGTGTCCATATTGTGTGCTAGAATTAAGCACTTAAATGTAACAGCTGCACATAAGGAATGACTCTATAAGCATAGCAGGTTCTCCATGCATTTTATTTTCTTTATTAGCCCTCTGCTGAGAAAAAGCCCTTATGGGGCTACGTTATGTTCTGTGTCTATGAGGGAATAATGGATGAAGTGCAGCAAAAATATGAAATAAAAAGCAGGTTAATCCATCACCACTTCCCCCGAGGAGACAGCAGGCTAGAGAGCACTAGATCACGATCACCAAAGAGACAGGCAGATTTATCCGCCTGTTACATCGACTATATACGTCATTCTGCCACCTCACACTGTCATATTATTATGTAATACCTTTGCTCATTCATATGTATCTGTTAATCGTATGTGCACAAACAGAGTTGTGGCTGTGCGTGTGTTCTTTCATATATAGGAGGAGACTGTTGTTAATACCAAAGAGCAGAGTCCTCTTCATAGAGGTGTTCCAAGCACCGAGGACCTCACGAAGACCGTGAAACAGGTCAGCAGGAATCCCGAGATGTGCTGCTTGCGCTGTGTGTGTGTGTGTGTGTGTGTGTGTGTGTGTGTGGGGGGGGGGGTTATTCTAGGCTTGATAATGTGTTTTTCCTACATATGTTTTCTAGGACATCACAAGAGTCTCTCAACATCATGCTCCGCAGAAGCCTGTCCGACGTAAATACCAGCCAGACAGTCAGAACCTGGACTCCACTCCCACTCACGCCACATCACTGACACCCGCTCATAAACCTGCGCAAAAGTCAGTAAAGTATGCAAAGCTATGCATTTATTATCATGTTATTATGATAAATAACTAAATATGGTCAAATATGGTAAATGCTGAGCGATTGTGATGTCAAAAAAGAAAAGCAATGAAAATAAGCAGGCTGAAAGCTATTCAGAAAAGCATAGTCATGCTAATGTGCGAACATCAGGACATGCTGGGACACACTGTGATGGCTCTGCCATATGTGGCAGGGATGCTTAATTGCAATAGAAACTGTGACGGTCACTAGAAGGCAACCATTAATAACAGTGGTAACAACAATGTCACAGTGCAGTGATGCAAATCACCAGTCTGTTGCTCTAGTGAAGCTTTAACTGTTCCTTATTCTCTCGAGACGATACACTATTCAAGGGTATTTCTTTAGTTGTGGGACATTTTGTCTTGGACATAAAAGACACATTTCTCTTGGGAGAGAATATGTAATCATCAGAGTATTAATGAAAATGTGATTGTTTAAAAAAGACATCTGAAGAGCTACACAAGTCCTGACTAGATTTTCTCCCAGGCTGCTGTCCCGGCAGAGGAAAGAGATACAAATGGCTATTCGCAAAAACAAGGAGACCAATGCGGTGTTGACACGCCTTAACAGCGAGCTCCAACAGCAACTTAAGGTCAGCTCTCTCACCCACTATTTTCCAAGTAACACAATGTGATACAATGATGCCGATGCCATACCAGCTGTGTGTGCACAGTGTTTGACACAGTGTTTTGAATGGTGTGTGTGAGAGAGAGAGAGAGAGGAAGGGAGAGAGAGCGAGAGAGAGAGAGGGAGAGGGAGAGAATGGACTGACTTAGTGCTTGGCCCAGTGGATAGTCCCTAACCCTTAGAGAACAGATTTAAAGGCTGTGTACTTGACCCATTTGTGTACAAAAAAGCATTCCAGGTCATCTTGTGCTTATATTTTTGAAACCCCCATGGGTGGCAGTTTACAGTGACATACCAAGTTGCCTCGCAATTGCTACATGTGTGTTGTTTTCTCAGGAATAAGAGTACCATATACAACGTGAAGCGTTGCGTGTTTATCATTATGACATAGAGTGGTTTTCCTGTATGACAGTAACTACAGTAGTTGGCATGTTACAGTAGCATTGCTAGAACAGGAGTAGAGTCTTAATAAATGCTCCCAGTATCACCACTGCTTGCTGAAATAAGCCTGCTTCAACCCATCAGTCGTAGTTTAACTAATGGCCAGGACTGCGATGTTGGCATTGGTGATCTCCCCATGAGAGACATATTCACATTTGGAACAGATGCCGCATGCCTGTCGTTCCCACCGTAAGTGATCCAGTAGTGAAACCTTCACCTCTGGGAATACAGGCCATTCATCTCAGATATCGTGTGATTTGTGGAAGGGTCAGTTCATGTTTTTTAAAGTCTCTCTTTGTCCTCTGTCCGTGCTACAACGTCTAGGTTTGTTTTAGTTCGATTCGCAGAGTCTCACATAGTTCAGCATCTGCAGGACTTTTTGCGGAACGGCATGAGGCTTTATTTAGACCCACGCCCTGTCAAAATGCCAAAGTGCCTTTGGCATTCACAACTGTCTTTCAGACTGTTCAAAATAGAGTGTGCCAGCTGGACATAGAGAGACTAAATGGAATGGAATAACTGAATCTGTCTTTCTAAATGAGTACAATAGTTACAGATAAATAATATAATACCAATAATAATTCATAACCTGATTTTATTACCAATTTGCCAGAGTAGGCTTTTTCGACAAAGAATCCTTAGACATATAGCACTTGATTTGATATTTGATATATCTCTTTTTAATGTTTAATTTCTATTTTAATAGAGGAAATCCTATGGGAAGTTAAACATACATACAGTATATTAATAAATTACAATGAGTTCTTCTGTATTTCGTTATGTCATGAACAGATGCATGCAGTCCATTCAGACCTCAGCGATGTATCTATCAATGAGCTTTACAGTACATGCATACCAATAAGCCAGCCAGCATAAAGTTGAGGTGAGCTTGATGTGTGTGCTCTCTCCTGCAGGAGGTTCACCAGGAGAGGGTCACGCTGGAGTCTCAGCTGGAGCTCCTCCGGCCCCTCGCCTCTGCGTGACCTGCCCACAAGCCTCCATGGGTCTCTTCCTGCTGCGGTGGGTGCTAACCTATGCTAACCATGGGCTACACGAATGTAGGCACACACAAACAATGGGCACCAATAATATAGATAAATCAACTGGATTAATATGATTCATAACATTTAACGGCAAAATTAGTTTAAATATATTTTGTAAAATTAAGCTGTGATCCCCCAAAAGAGGCTCGTTGTCCACCAACACGTTGAGACCAACTGACTTAAGTTACTGTTAAGTTTCACCTATATCCTTTGATAAGTCAAGGGCCTGATTGCAATGTGTCCTAATCTGATATCGAAAAGCTTGAAAACACTGAAATATTGTTGAGGGGGTGGTGCTTATAAACCTCAGTATGTACTGCAGTGGGGTTTCACTATAACAATAAACCTTGCTTTTTTCTTAAGTTATTTTTCATGCAAATATACCTTTAGCATGCTTATTATCATGAGTTTATTTTTCTACTTTGTGTAAATATATAATAACCCTATGAATGCTCCACATATTCATAAGCATTTTATTTTTTTTATTGAAATTACCCCAACTTTGTCTTCAATTGTAATTTGTGAAATTAAAATACAGGGTGTAAAAATGTGTATAGCTGGCAGTGGTGCTGCGGATGAATGGTATATTTAGAGAGTGAACATTAGCAGTTTGTTTTATGTTTGCAAAGGTCAGGTCAGATGTTTGACATTTCTAAAGATTATTTTACTGTGTTTCCAGCATGTATAAATAAACTGAATGTTAACTGATTGAAATGGGATTTTAGCACGGGAACATATAGATGTGACAACACTGAAGAATGTAATCACTTGTTTTAATATTGTTTTGATTAAAAAGAAAACAAATATTAAAGTAAAACTACACATTTACTTATTAATTGTTATTTTAGTACATGGTAACTAGGTTTAAAAAATTTTTTAAAAACATTTTTAACTCTGCTTTGTGTGTAACATATAACCATAATCACAACCATACATATTTAGCATTTGAATGTCTGAAATTTCAAATGAATCATTTAACAAAAGAATGTATAGAGGATAAGTAAAAGCACAACATTACCTTTACATTTGGCAAGATGTATTACATAAAATAATGTCTCTATGGCTTTCATTTCATCTATGCAAAATGCTGGTGGTCCACACAGTATTAATGGATTAATCTGGTGTCTTGTTTAACAACACTGTATTTACTGTATGACGGCATGCTTGTCTGTTCCGCAACATGATAACATTAAATGAAAAGAGTTGGTCTTGTGCACATTTGAGCTTTGGACTAAAACTAATCAAAGAAACAAATAAAATTATATATTTTTTATCATTTTTTGTCACCTTTGTCATCATTTTGTAAAATGCAGTGAACACCTCATTTTTGCATATAGTTCAATCCACCTGGTTTGAACTATGCAAATGCAATGCAAATGTATTGCTTTGGTTTGAAACTCAGAAGTTCCCGCTGCAAGAAGTACCTGCAGTATGTCTAAATAACATGTTTACTGTCAAATCAGCTTTTTAAGTGTAAACAGAATAAGAAAGAGAGCTGGACTAACCAGCGGGCTTTGGATCATGCACTTCTCTGTCAGGAAACCCATTGGTAAACAAAATGTTCTTTGGTTTACTTACAGTTCGGACGGATTCTGAAAACGTGTTATTCTCTGTGAATTCTTGATTTGTGTAAGGAATTTCACATGGTTATACTGTATAATAAAATATTACACAAATGTATGTAGCCTACATGCAGCATCTGGGTCAAAGGCAAACATGAGTAGACTATAAGGCCAATGGCCTTAACCTTTCAAGCTTGGGGCATGTTTATTTTTCTTGTTTTTTTTTAACATAGTCATAGTCATATGATTAACTTATGCTGTGTTTCCATAGTCTGGTGTAACCAGACCCAAAAATCACTTTGTGAATAGGGTCTGGTTTGCAGTCATTACCACCTAGGGCGTATACTTTTCGTTAATTCTGAAACTGTTGGACAGCCTTGACCCAGTCGGCATTGCTACAACTGTTTATATTTCTTCATAGCACTATCACCATTTAGAAACACGTCATCACACGTACCCACCACCCCATTGGTCTGCCATCCAGGGTGGCTGTGCAAATGCTAAAGCAAAAGTGAAAATAGATCTGAGAGCAACAGTCTGGCAGAGCCACCCAGGCTAGTATTTCCAAGACCATGTTCCAAAGTGTGTGTGTGGTACATACTGTACAGTACAGTATACAGTACACAAATACACACGTTGTCATATATCAATATCAAGACACTTTGCATTCAGTTCTACTATAAACAGGTTTACATAGCAGAAGGCTATGTATGGCAGAACAGACTTTGTAAATATTCATCAATCATGCAGTATACAAACTACCGGAGCTGTGTTTAATCCTGAAGTCATTCTGAGCTAATATTTTGAGCCCACATCTGAGGATCTCTGAATAGAGAACATGAATGAGAGAGTTAGGGTAGGAAGACAGACATGAGATGCCAGACAGGGCAGACCGCCAAACAATTAGCCTTTCCCATAACTGATATTTGGCACAGTGCTATATGCATGTGAATTCCTCCTCCTCAGCTTTACATCATAACCACTACAGGTTGGTGCTTATCTCTAAGCATGCACTCTTGAGAGGAGCATATGCATTCATTAAATGCAAACAAGGAGTCCTACTCATTGAGCTATAAATAACACTTAACACTGGTTGGACTGCAATTTAAGATGACAGCTGCCTGTGATGAGGAAACTATATGTGTCAGCCATGTGTTGCCTCTAAATACACACTGGTTTGATATAATAACCAGCTTGCCATTTCATAGAAAGTATAATTACTGAGTTACCTATGGTTATTAATGGGAAATCAGTCCTGGAGCTGACCGCAAATCATTTCTGTACTGTGCTAGATTGTTTTCTGTATAGCTTCAGAGCTTCTTAGTTTTAGCTGCTACTTTTTTAAAATAATTTATTCATTATAATGATGTTACATGTCTGTCTGCCCCTGGCATCTGTTGGATATGTTTATCATGGGGCACCGAGATGTATTACAAGTTGTAAAGTTTGCACACATCACTGAACCCTACTTGAAAGTGGGCTGGCCATCTTTAGCACAGATATATTTATTTATACGGCCATATAAGCCCAAGGCTGGTCTTGTACCTATTTTGTGTAGCAGACAAATAACTCTGCCATACTGTATGCTCTGAAGATGATAAGGTACGTGCTGAGATGGGCAAAAGATTGCTCTCCAGTTACTTCCCCCTCAAATTGGAATGAGCTGTGAAATGACATTTAACTTACAGACTTTTTGGTTGTCAGCAAAGTTAAAGGTATAGTTAGCGATTGTAATATTTTTGTCAAATTCCCCAAATATCTCCTCGCAGCCTTGCCGTTCTCTGTGCGTGTAGAAAGGGAATCCAGTACTTCTACAAAGCCATGGCTCCGTAAAATAGGAACACAAACAACGTGGTGCACAACAACAATATCCTAGCCTTCGCAATGCGTTTCCAATGGGGTGGAGCTTATGACAGAGCAGCCTATGGCATTGAAGGGAGAGGTGTTTCTTTTGTTATTGAGTTCAACCAGCTTTCTCTAAAATAGCTTTAAATGCTGTGCTTGTTTTGCTTCTTAACTTGAGACATACAGTGCATGTTTTATGTTGTGTTTCCATGTGGGATTCATTTATGTCAGGGTTTTGATGCATGCTACTTTCTTGGCCAAGTCGTTCTTGTTAAACACATTTAATATTTCAATGAGACTGACCTCTTACAGTAAAAATAAAGGCTAAAAAGAATGTATGGACCCAGTGGCTTTAATTTCAGGCTGACCTTATCGCCAGCGAAGATTACAACAGGGCTCTGGTCTCTCCTTTGTCCGGGCCTGGCTTTGCAAAGGTTGCAATTCTGGTGTGGACGTTAGTTAGCCACAGCACAAGCTTATGCTGTCACCTCCACTGGTTCTGGCCCTGTCAGCTGGGATTTAGTTAAACACTCATTCAGCAAATGTGAATGAAGCTCAGTCTAGGCTGAAAGCAAAGATTGAACCTATGCATACACATGAAACTGTCACCAACATTTAATCATTCATGCATCAGGAGCAAGATTATTCACATGGAAAGCAGATGATAATGACACATCCCACACAGATGTCCTTATTTGAAATAGTATAATATGCTGCTACATTTAGATTTTTACCATATCGTAAAGGTTATTAACATGGTCAAATTCTGAATATAGATGGGTAGGGCAATGTTTTATTGATTGATGAATTGATTTATTGTGTTGATCCTTAGCAAGTATTTTTGTGAAGGTATATAACACTCCTAACGTTTAAACAGTAGACTATAAATCATATATTAGCCTAGCATAAAATCCTGTTGGATCACCAAGTAGATTATAGCAGTTTACGGTTTTCCTGTCACGGATGTGGAGTCCGGATCCAGATACGACGAAACTCCTGCTCCGGGCTTTTGCTCTTTTTTTAAAAACCACCTATACTTTTCTAGCAGTGAAAAACATACCACCACTAGGCAGCAGATGACCAGAGTCAACGAGGATCGCAACAGTCCGGTCCAACTATGCATTTGCCTACCAGCGTCAGAGGGTGAAAGAAGAATGGGGCATCATTATTTGCGCTCTGAAAAACTGGATTAGGGGGGGCGATAACTCAGTTTTAGAGTCAGTTTTATTGGATTAATCTTAAATATCACAATGCCCTTTGCCAAACGAGTCGTGGAACCCCGGCTACTAAGCAGGCATTCAATTCCCAATAACGACGCGTTGCTTTTCGAGGATTTGTGCTCCATCAGTAATGTGGCTCTGTCTCGGACCTTGCGGCAGCTGTCGGACCTGGCCAGGCATGCCTGCTCCATATTCCAGGAGCTGGAGAACGACCTCATGTCCACTTACCACCGAGTTCGAGGACTTCAGAACAAGATTAACGAACTTCAGCAATTTACATCGGAGTTAGATCCCAAGCAGGAGGCAGTGCGTGAGTAAAACTCCACAAATATTGAAATAAGCTCATGTGCATAGCACTGGAAGGCAAACTTGCTTTCATCTTCGACCTGCTGAAAATGTTTACGTTGCTGCACTATGTAACTGGATGTAAATTATATGTAACTCTCAAAAAGTATATATTCCCGTTAGGCTGAGACGAGCCTTGCTGAGGGGCGTGTTGTAGCCCACTGTAAGATATTTCAGGTTCTGCGCAGGTTACTCGAAGAGGCTTTTTGTTCACTTATAAAATAAAAAACGTTATTTGCTTAAATATTAAATAACATGTAAGGTAAACTAGTTTAACGTGCATGCTTTGCATTGTGAACAGATGGTAAGATGCGTCCATGTAAATCAATTTTTGTCAAAACACTCTTCTTGACGTTGATTTATACTATAGGATATCTGAGCACGTGGGTAACTTAGGCGAAACAATGTTTCAGGGGCTACATTCTTAACCGTGACTCGTTCACTTAATTTTGTTCAACTTTCTTTAGCTGCCACATTGTATGCATTCATCGCCGTGATAGCGCAGCATGTGGGTTGCCTGGTTCCCTAGTCTGCAGTTACCGCGGGTGAACTTTGTTTTTTTGGTGTGCGTGAGCACGCGTGGGTGCGTCTGCGTACACAGTGTGTGCCTGTGTGTCTGGTCTGTATCTGTGGCTTCACTATCCAGGAAACACTTAAGAAGTGTATGCTGCCTTAAGCCTCAGAATTGTCCACCTCGTGAAAACGTCACCAGCTTGGACGTAACCCAGAGAGGGGTTGCCATGCTCGATTGAGGCACTACATGCCTTTGCTTGTTTGTCGACCCCCCTCCTTTTCCTGTGGTCTGTGAATGAACTAATTTGCCTAGGGATATTTATCATCTCACACAGAACGACCCCAATGCAAATACAAACACTACTACTTAACCTCAGATTGTTTAGGTTTACCCTTACCTGCTGCATACACAATAATACAATATGCGCTGCTGGCAACCTGTGTGTTTGTTTTAATTAAGATCTAACAGCTATCATAGAACCAATCCTAATTAGTGAACATTAGTGGCTGTTGGGATGAGAATTCTCTGTAAAGGAGATGGTTTTTGTTTTCTTACCAGATCCTCTTGGCTAGAAAAGGCTAATTATTCTTAATTGTCCTTTTTAATATGAATAGTGTCACACAGACTCATAAACAACAGGGTTGTCCCTAATCTGAATGACAATGAGTGTAAATGTATGCAGCTCAAGACACTGAGACCTCGGTGGGTGGTAGTGGGATTTTATAATATGACTTGTCTGCAGGATGACCTATAAAGGATCAGCGTTGCTCTGGGATGTTAGATAATGCAGAGCAGTTTATTGACCAATCAGTTACATATCTATCACCAGCATTACTCATTCAAATAGAGTCTTCTTGTGTCACGTTTCATAGATCAATCATTGGGTCTTAGCACGGTCAGCCTAGATATTTTGGAATGTAATACCATAGCTACTAAACTAATACCAGTGTGTTATAATACACAGGAATTTCGCTTGTCGCACTGAATGTCTGGATGAAAACAATTCCACCTTTTATATGAGTCCTACTGCGTATACCAAGCATTATCTAGTGGTTACTAATGCATACTGTAGAAACTCTGTTGCTCTTTATTTCTCTTTTCTCCTGACATTCTCCTCCACCTCACCTACCAGACGCCTGGTGTGGATGTGTCACCCTCGTATCTAAACGCAGGTCAGGTGACACCCCATCTAAGTGTGTGTTGGACATCCCGTCAGAAATGTCTCCAGCAGACCAGGCACTTGATAAAGCAAAGCATCACGTTATTACACTCAGATGGGGTTTTAAAGGTACAGTCAGCGATTGTAAGATATACCCTTTTTGTCAGTCTCAGCAAATATCTACTCACGGTCACAGCCTGCTAACTAGTCCGTTCTGTGAGCGTGCTGAAAAGAATGATCACATTCTACACTGCCCTACTTTGTGAAGTAGTGGTGCAGACCGCACCACACAACGGCAATATCCTTAGCCCTGACAATGCCTTTCCAGTGTGTGGGGCGGAGCTCCTGAGGAAGCACCCTATATGGCATTGAAGGGAGATGTGCTTATTTAGAGTTCAAGCAGCGTTCTCCAGAATGACTGACTACACCTTTACATGGCCCCGGCTGAGTTTGAAGAGGGAGTCGTGATGCTTGTGGCAGCCGTCCTGGCTGTCTTGTTTCAAAACACACACGGCTGGCAGCAGCGCGTGGCATTCTGCAGGCAGGCCGCGGGCAGACACTTAAACAACATCCACACGGAGAAGAGTAGTCATAGCTGCCTGCAGAGAGTAAAACTGGCTGGAAGGCAGTGCTGTCACTGTTAGCATGCAGTCATCACTACATCTCAATCCCTGCCATGGTGTCAGGCTCTCCCTGCCCATTACAGCAAGCGTCAGCCAGCCGGGAGGACACCAGAATAGAGTGTCACTTTTATTTCACCCGTGTAAATCAAACTCATCGTGAAAAGAGAAGAATTACAGTGTTAATTAACGTGCAAGGTAGATGTAGTGGCAGTTTCACAATGGGAATTTAGCAACAATGTGTTGATACTAACTTGTATTTGTAACTTGTAACTTGTATTTCACACAACATGTTTGTGATTTAGGAGAGCGTGTCAATGAGAATGTGAATGAAACCTGATGATGGAAACAATGGTATTGCTGTAATGCAGTTACTTTTACTTTCTGTTCTATCTGTTTTATTCAACGCAGGACAGTGGGGAAAAGATAGGAGGCAAACAACAATTTGTCCAGTGGTCCAACTCTCATTTGGACAATTGTTTGCATGACCTCATAGTGACTTTATAAATACTCTATAGACAGCAGTAGAGTGTATATGATCTGCATTGATATAGTGTACTGTAGTAATGATAACCACATTAGTTTACCCTTAGTCCCCTCTCCCCTGTCATTGAACCAGTCCAGCCATTTCTGTGAATTTGTTATGTTATGTTGGATCAATGAATCGATACACGCTCCATTTGTGGTCAACTCACCACAGGCTAGAGAATGGTTGTATGAGGCGGGTAAATATTTGTGTCAGACAGTTCATTTATTTACTATGTTGAGAGTTGTGACACTGGCAGCTATCCCCTTCTGTGTGATCTAGAGTTTAGGTTATGACTACGTGGAAAAATGATTCACAGTTGGATAGAGATGCAGCGCCGCCGTATAGATCATATTTTATGATAGAAATTACTCTACTTCCCCCCCTTTCATTATCAGAACTATAGGCATATTTCTACAGGTCCAGACAACCTGCCACTGACATCAACTTCTGCTAATTATAGAGCAGATTTCAAAGGCTTCCTCACTCATTCCTGTATCAACCCCCTACTCTCAGCCCCTCATAGAGAATACCGAGACACTTTAGTGTTTTTTTATTTTCCTCTCAGAGTGTTCTGCACTTCTAACTGTCAGCCAGTGTTAGCTTCAGTTTAATTTTGCAGTCTGGAAAGCCCTAGAATCATTTTGAATTTGTCCAAATAGCAACTGAACTTTCCAATCAGCGTCGTGTTGATAGCTATACGGGCGTGGTTTAGGTTTGCCGACAGCGAAAATGACCAGATGGTTCATCCAATCAACTGCCAACAGTTTCAATGTACAGCTCCCCAGATGGACTTGTGACAACAATTCCTCTGGCATGTCAGGTTAAGCCAGTGTGGCCACCAACTCATATTCTCTCATATTCTTGTTCACTTTAACTGAAGGATGGTGGTACACGCATAAAATACAAAGAATCTGCTACCGCCTATCAACAGTTGGTGTTTTATTTATACATGTTTCCAGGTGTTTTATTTATACATGGTTCTATTGTACTAATGTTGCCACTATTAAAACTGAGCAGGCTCTGGCTCCTCCATTAACGGTGTGTTTCCCCACGCCTCAGTGCGTGGTAAAATGCCGCTTCTGCCATTGAAGTGGTTTGGAGTGAACCATTCTGTCAAGTCAAGCATTCCAGAAAGCCAGTGACCAGGAAACCGCAATGCTTGCTTGCACTTCTGGGACCTTGTACCCCACACATGCCACGCAAAACTGGGCTGGAGGAGAAGGTGCGATTAGGGGGGAGGGGAGCTCGGGAAGGGTGGGGTGGGGGGTGGGGGGTTATGGGTTGAACCCGGGTGAGCTTGTTTATGAAAGGAGACGTTTTCTTAAAAGTAATGTTTACGTTTTCCATAGCTCTCTTTAGGGGAAATATGTGAGTGATTACATGTGCACATTCCTGCGGTGGCACCTTCCACGAGTGCAAGTGCTTCTGAGTTTAGCTTCACCACTCTGTCTTAATTGAAGCGGCAGCTGCCTGCTAGTGCACTGTGTATTTGTGGGTACTTTGTTTAACATGCATGTGTTGTGAGAGGGATTATGAAGGGTCTCGTGTTCTTCTACAGAATAATGCTCAGGCCTCTCTTTTGGAAGGGTTAGCTCTTAAGTGGTTGTGTGTGTGTGTGTGTGTGTGTGTGTGTCAAATTCTTCACCCAGTGTTGCGCTTCCATACTTTATTTAGTTTTCTCACCGAAGGTGACCAAGCACCTGCTTGTTGTTGCTCTGTGGGAAACACGTTTGGTTTGTGCCTTTATTATAGTATAGAGCAAATGGGAGGAGAGCTATGCCTTTGTGTATGGGAGACGCACGCGCCCACACCCACAACCGGGTTGACCCCAGTGCTGACTTTGTTTGTTAAATAACACAAGTCATTGCTCTATATAGAGTGTGGGGCTGAAGGCACCGAGGGTCAATATGAGCATGTCTTAAAAAAGAGAGGGGGGGGGCAGAGTAATTTACCCCCTGACCTGAAAGGGCTGTTGACCTCCCAACCCCCAGCATGCCCCTTTAAAGACAAAGGAGAAAACACAGACACACCCAGGCTGCTTATCATTCAGGCTCTAAAGTCTTGTCTCTAATTAGAGTGGATTTAACATTTGACATTATACCGAGCAACCGCAGGCCTGGGGTCTCCGAACATCAAGTCTCACACCAGGTATTATTAATCACGTAAGCACGTCAGACTGCACAGAAATGTACTCATGGTTGAAAATCAGGACCCTGTTTCGACCGGATTAACAAAATAACGTTTCTGCCGTGCTAGAGTGAAGAGCCAAGAGCTGCAAACCAGCCACGCAGTTTGTTTTTGTCCTGTACTTCCGTAAACTGCTTTTCCCAAGAAAAAAACATTTGGCACAGCCTTAGTGGACATTTTGTTTAGTCATTGTACATGTTGGACAATTGTGGATTATACAGACATTTATTTTTATATTCACAGGTACCGTAATGCCGCACAAATTTTCTCTTAACATTTTCATCCAGTACATGCGACGTTTATACACTTTGAGTTTATTGGTTTATAAATGGTCAACAAAAACAATCATTCATGCAAGTCTATTCTATTCTTTTATTTTTGTATTATTTTCTTTGTGTGTGTGTGTGGGGGGGTTCTTGCAAAAAGAAAAGATTGCCATGACCTCATCTATACACTGTCATTAAAAAGGGATTTTTTTTTCCATCAGTTTGGCTCCAGGAAGTTTGTGCGAGCCCACTGTTTAAAGAACAGCCAAGCACGGCCACTAATTCTCTAAAACTCTGTTACTCTGTCCAAAGGTAGATAGTCATTGTATTTGAGATAATGTTAAACTACAGTTATCTCTACTGTGGCATGTTGTTTAGCATAACGTGGCCTGCTATTGTCTTCCATGGCAACGTGATGACATGCTGCCAGGCATGACGGCCGTAAACATACTGTCAGCCAACGCTGTAGACCATGTCGCCACGGCTGGCCAGAAGCAATTCAGCCCACCTGCCTGAGATCTGCCCTCATAAGTCAAGTCTTAAAATAATATGAGTTCCCACGCTGCTTTTGTGATCCTCAGCAATCTCCCCACCATTCCTAATGCCTTCACAACGAAATACTTCAACATTATACAATGGAATTACCCTTACAGGAGCGTTATGCATAACCTTCTGTATATCAGCAGTTCTCACAGAGGATGAGATGGATGAGAAGTGAAATTATTCTGAACCTTAATGCCACAGGTTTATTGCCAAACATTCTGTATCACAGATTGCAAATAATAGCTCTAATTAATAGCATTTTGATAAATGGGTCCTCCAATGCAATCTGAAAGACTAGACTAGAATAGTTGGATTTCCAACAGGAAGCAGACACGTGTTCAGGTAGTCTTTGCCATGCAGGTGTTTAGACTGGGATTTAACTGGTATGTAAACTGCCCCCACCTTTCCTTTGCAGAAGAGCTTTGGATCAGCTCCAATCAAAGTTGAAAGAGCCTTTTCATAGATCATCCCATATCACACACGTCTCCCAGACAGAAAGCACCTGTTGACATCAGGCGTTTTTATAAATGTGCTTTTCCTTCAGGTCAATATAAAATAACCAATTTGCTTTTAAATTCAACATGACTGACATTATTCAGCCTGTTATTTGCCTTTTTGATTCATAAGGAAGGTTAGGGGTGAGCAATCTAATCTTAGATGAAGCCTATAACTGCATATCAGAGCAGCTTTTCTCAACAATATTCAATCCATTCCTTAATAGCCTCTTCTCCTCACGCTAGCTCTGTCCTTTTAGGGCAAACTCGCTTCACACTGTTCCCTGCGGGCCTTTTGTGTATACCTTCCTGCGGGCCTTCAGATGTCACATTGAGTTACACTTTGTAGAAATACAGGAATACACCTTGTAGTAAGCTGGTGAAGGAAGGATATTGACCTCAGTTCTGGGTGCTCAGCACAGAATGCTAGACAGAAGCAGGCTCACATGAAAATAACTGTTAGGATATGAGCTATGGACATTTTATTACGAATGCCTAATCTCACTCACTATGCATTGTGGACACAAATCTTCTCCCTTTGAGCACAGAACATTCTGTTTAAGTTGGTGTATTTAACATGCATTCACTTGATTGGATAGTTCATTTAATTGGGAGGAAACGTCAGAGACGGTTTATTACAATCCATAAACGATGTCAGTGTGTCAACTCAACTGTGAGCTGAATGACATGTTAGACATTTAAAAATGTGTCCAGTCCTTACAGGTCCCCTCTTACAACTGACAACACAACTGTAAACATCTAAATGTGTACAGTTGGGGATCTTAATTGTGCCAGTACTGATTATGGAATACTACACATTGATTGTGCTGTAATGAAATTCTTTCCAACTTGGTGTTTTCTCAAATGCTCTGGCAGATTGACCCTTTTTCTTTAGTTTCTTCCTCCTTTCAGACTTTTATCTTCATATTTTTTTCTTCCACCCACCATTGTATTTCATACAAGTTGCGAGTAATTTATATTCCTCGCTTAGCCCTCAGGCATGTTATATACTTTGTTCTATTCTGACTGCATGCATTCTCCATGCCTTTTCTTTGTGTTAATTCTGTCTGTGTGCCTCTGGTGTCTCATGGTGAGTCCTACTATTGCAGCAATTTGCTGTAAAATGTAGGTCTATGCCCTGATATTAGCATACAAGCTTTACATCACAACTTAACTGTGGTATCTTCAATGCTTACTCTGGTGTGTATGCACCCATGTTTGATAGTTTATACCCATTTGGAAAAGTCCCTACTCAAATCCTAATATACCTCTGAATTTGACAGTCAAATGAGTAGTGAAATATTGCCTGACAGAGAGACAATTCATTTATTTTAACTGAGGGATTGTTTTTATGCCTTGAAACCAGACGCATCTGTCTCAAGCAGTTACTACACGGCTTTGGCTTGAAACAATAGTTTACTTGTCAAAGATTTAAATTAGAAAATTAGTGAAATCAGTGCATCCCATACACTTACAAGAAAATAGATGCCAAAATTGCCCACCCTGTAGAAAGATCCTATTACCAATTTGAACTCGGCACTCAGCATAGGCTTAGTGTGCTGCTAGAAGGGACATTCTCAGACACCGAATACTGAAAACATGTATTGAACAACATGTGTTATTGTTCTTCTTTCAACACAAATCGAGGCGCAGAAAGAGTTAAACATGGCTTTACCCATGTCATTTTATTATGCTACAAGGCAAGTATACATTGGACCATGTACTGTGCTTTAGGTAAAATGTCTGGAACTGTTTTTATTTCAAAGAGTGGCTATCTAATTCAAGATCAAACTAAATATACTTTTAAGTCAAGAGACTTTAGTCAGGATGTATTAGAAAGGATACCATTTGTGGGCTGAACCCCGGACTTACATTTACAATTACAAATGCCAAAAATGTCAGCATCTGCAATCAAGCCAACTACTCGATATTTAACATAGTCAATATCTCAAAAGCATACATTTTAAAGGATTTGGCATGTGCCCAACCCACATAGCAGCTAGAAGACATTGTCTGAGAAAATGTGGAATGGTTCAACACAAGTTACAGGAAAATATTTTGGCTACTCACTAGCAAAGTTGTATCCACTATTATCTTCTATATTATGGATAAAATGTATTTAATATATTTAGAAAATGAAAGCCCTTACCTCTCCAAGTTACTTACCTTACCTTACTTTTTTTGTAGGAGACAATATCAGCTCAAACAATTGGGATGGGCCCAGTTTTTGACAGCCATGTTGTGATGTTATGCCCAGTTTGTATCTGAGCAAATGCAGACCTCCAGGCAGCCTGCCATTATACAGTGAATAAAGAGCTTGTGCATTATTTATACAATGTTAACCAGTGTGCTCTTACTTTTCATTTCAGTGATGACAACGATAATAACACATAAGAAGTAAGACCATGGCTGTAAATGTTATAAAGTCAAGGGATAAGTGATTCTGAAGGGATTGTCCTTGTTTTTACTGAAGGACAATTGGATAGTTTGTGGAGGAAATAATTGGTATAGGAAGTTGGGAGCTGAATATTATGCAAATTGCACTCCTCACATACTTTGGCAAATGTAGGAAGACTTTGGACTCCAGATATTATTGGGGATGAATGGTGATGAATGCTATGCTACGGCATACAGTAACATCTAGGAGAAACAAAGGTAACTTCAAAAATGATCCAAATGAGTCTGTTGCTGGCAATGTTCAATGTGCATAACCAATACGCTTGGCATACACTTCTTTAGTGTGAAACATTATTTATTTTTTATGTTGAAAAGTTCATTTTCTCATGAAGTTGATGGATGTATTTCTTTTTCAGTGACAAATACTGCACTCAGATGTGTTTCAGACTGGAATAAAACCAATGACATATCATGAAAGTAACTTTTAGTAGAGTTACAGATTTGTTGTGGCTTTCTGCATTGACCCTGGAGAAATGATTCCGGGAAATGGCTTTCTCACGTTGAGTCACTTA
This sequence comes from Amblyopsis hoosieri, assembly GCA_027564755.1. Lineage (NCBI taxonomy): Eukaryota > Metazoa > Chordata > Actinopteri > Percopsiformes > Amblyopsidae > Amblyopsis > Amblyopsis hoosieri. Next base: position 21,812 of record JAODUE010060806.1, on the reverse strand, counting down.
TGGGAAATCTGAGGGCTGTTGATCCATGTTGCGTCAGAGCAGGACTCACACAGCAGGGACATGTTGTTGTGGACATGGCCAAGAGTAATGCTGTATGTGATGCGCTGGCTGAGCTGAGAATATGGTACACTGGCATTTTAGTCCAAAAAAGAAAACAAAAGTTACAGGACAGTTGTCTAGCTGTAACTTGTATTTTGAAGCGACTATTACATTGTGTATATTGTGTAATGCATAACTCCGGCCAAGAGACTATTTCTGACAATTGAAAACTGGCTACTGTACCACAAAAGAAGAATATAAATGGCTTTCAGTAGACCGAAGTGTTTTCCACTTAAAGGTATAGTCAGCTATTGCAAGCTAATTGTAAGACAATACACTTTGGTCAAATTTAATAAATATCTCCTTGCATTTCATTATCTTAATTGTTCTCTGTGCATGCTGAAAAAATAATCTGGTTCTTCTACACAACCATGTAAGGAGCATAAACAAAGTGGTGCAGACCGCACACATCAATATTATGCCTTTGCAATGCATTTCCAATGTGTGGGCTGGAGTTTCTGAGAGAGTACCCTATGGCATTGAAGGGAGAGGTGTTATAACATTGCTCACAACAACAATGCTACTTGGCTTTGCAATACATTTCAATGTGTGGTGCGGAGCTTCTGAGATAGTTTGTTTTGATTTGAACTTGAAGTTAGTGTCGACAGTGGCGCATTGGGGAGAACGGGGCAACAAGTGATCCAAAAGTTGCTGATTCAATCCCAGCTAACTCCTCACCAAGTGTCAAGGTGTCTATGAGCAAGATATCTAACCCTAACTGCTCCCAGTGGTTGGTCATGCCTTGCGTGGCAGCAATCACCATCGGTGTGTGAATGAGTGAATGTGAGGTACTGTACAGCGCTTTGAGTGGCCGGAAGATTAGAAAAGCGCTATATAAATGCAGTCCATTTACTGTTTTATTTATCAAGCGATCTCGAGAATGAGCCCTGCCTTAAAAGACTAATAGGACCTATAGTATGGTTTTTCTTCCCACTTAACATCACAAGTGCGACTACAATCTCATAATTGTCAGCTATTGATCTGGCGACCATATAGGTTAGCCTCTGGCAACAAGGGCCAATATTTTGGGAGTTTTGATGTAGAAAGTGTATCCAAGACAACACGGCCTCTTCCATGCGCAGGTCAATTCAATACAGTTCGATTGGCAACTTGAGAATTGAGGTTAAATTTGGCTAATATCTAAACAGATATCTGCATATCAATGCAGACACATTTTTATAAAAAGCAATTTTTGCACTGATTGCATTTCTGTCAGTATGTTCCACTTCCACCTCTTTTGCTCTCTATAAGGGTCTGCATTCAAACCGCCTACTTAAATGTGATTGTTACTACTCTACTACTACTGCTACAATCATGTGCTGTTGCCTAAAGATTCCAGCATTCATATATTTGTTTAAAGAGATTAGTAAGACTAATACTCTGGTGTGCATGAACTTGACTCTCTCTGCTGTGAAATGGATAGGCTTCAAATGGTGGCACTGTGCCTAGTCTGAGGAAGGTGTATTTCATTAGTCGCACAGGCTTTCATTTAGTTGCGCTCGTCCCAATAATGCAACCAAACTGAGACCTGTAGTTGTAGGCAAATTATATGTTTGGCTGTTCAGAAAACGATATATTTACAGTGGGTGAATGAATGCCACCCTGAAAGAGACAGGAATAGGGACGCAGGCCTGCCTGCATTGGCGAGGGGCGCTCCAGTTAGCTGACTGCTGGGAAGTTGTGTGTGAATGATTACCGCTCCATTGAGGGGTGCAACACTGGGGGGGCGCACGTCAGGATCAAGACCCAGACTCCTGTCTCCACCTCCGGCCATGGCCAAGGTTACAGCTTCCTCGCTGCTTTGGAGCCTGGGTGCTCAATCAGCAAGCAGCCAATCAGTGAGGGGGGTCAGGGTCACATAGGAACCTGACTGCATTGAGTTCATGCCTGTGTGGTTGTCTTGACAGCGTCTTGTCGAAAGAAAGGAACGAACCTAAGTGGCGTGGATGTATTCATTGTGTCCAACACATTCTTTACTCGTATGTCCTTTAATGTCGGTTTCCCTGTATTTGTATCCAGTCTGAGCAACTCTGAGCAACCATCTTAAGTTACAAATCCCATTAATTGTCCAAAGAGTAACTTTAATCATTACTTTCATATTAAACACCTACTCATATTTCTGTTGAGTCATAGATTTGTGTTATTTTTGTGGGTTGACCCTGAAGTGGAGACTCTGTTTTGTACAATGTTTTGAATATGTTGCTTGTGTTTTTTGGATAATAACATGGAGTAATCTGTCACATCTGGAGTGTGTTTGAAGGTGGTAGATAAAGTGATCTGACAAGGCAACACCTATACTGTTCTTAAATTAGCCTTGGTGTGTATGTGGACCTAAATAGAAATATTTAACTGCATACCAAATCCATCCCCTTACTGTGTGGGGTCTGTGTCTGTGTGACCGTGTAGATGTATTTGGTTCACTAGATCATATCAGGTTCATCCTGTAACTGAAAATCGTGGTCCCTATTACGGTGACCATCTGTGACTCTGCAGATGGCCCTGTTTGGTTAAGTGGGCCGTGGTAGGGACCCCGTTGTCTACTCAGGAGGAAGATTAGAAGTGTCTGATCTCTGTTTAAGCACAGTCTCTGAAGTAAATGGAGGGGGTGGGCACACAGTTTCTTCTGTGTGTTACTCAGTGAATTCCCATTGCTTCCTAATGGTGAATGTTATTCATTTCTAACATCAACTGTCTTTGGGTTGACTTTGTGCACAGTTGTAGCCATGTATTTGTATTTGCTCTCGTTGTATATTACTCGTTCTTCTTGTTACAGTATTACAGTTTCTCTTGCTAGTATTCACAATAGTATTTTGTTTGAAGTTTAGCCTGGAACAGATGGTGGTAGACATTCACCAGACTGAGGGAGGTTTGAACATTTGCCAAACTTAGCAAACTCAATTTGGGAACAGACAATCAGGGTTTGCTTCCTTTAACTATTTCATTTTCTGTTAACATATGTTCTTACCTTATTAAGCAGACACCTATAGATCATTTGTGTTTTGACTATATGATGTTGAGGTTGTGCTTTGCAAGGGAGATACTGTATCTGGTGCTTAAATACTGCAGAAAGGCTGGCAGATTGGAGAGTAGATCGTAGAGAATGAATGAAAGAATTAATGAATGACTTAATTCATTATCATGTGCGCTTTCCGTCTTTTTCAGTGGGCCATGTAAGCTGTTAGCAGAGAACTCTGTTGCCCAAGGACCCGTCTTGATCAGTGTTGATGTTGTCGAATTGAAACTTCATGTGTGAACCCCGAGTCAGATAAGCAAATGTTATTATAAAACTGCTGGATGCTCTAAACAACCTTGATAGGTGACCTTAAAACTATGTGGAGGAGAGCCATAGTTATTTCAGCTGCTGCTACTGTGCAGGTCCATGCTTGCCTTCACACAAGCCGCCCTGAAGAAGATAAGAACCAAGGGTCCTTTATTTTCTAGACCCCCCACAGATATGCTGCAGGGCAGAAGAACATAGATGAATATATCAAGTGTGTAATCACTTGTAGGCTATGTGCCATTTTTCAGTGTAACTGAAAGCCAAATGGTCAATTATGATTTAAAACTTCTTTTAATAGTTAAACTTTTGTAGTAAATTCAAAGTAAACAATTGATTTTAGGCTCAGATTTGAGACGTTACAAAAAACTAGAGATCATCTTTCTGCTTAAAGCATAGCATTTATTGGAAAATGTATGTGCATTTTATACTAGACTTGTGACCCCACAAAAACAACCCTGCCCTTGGAGAGTTGGGCGTCCTATCCCCTACTTTAAAGACCAGTGACCTTAGAGACTTGTGAGAATATCTAACATGCTATGCCTTTCCCTGGAATCACATGGATCCAAATGCTGAATCTTTTTCCTATTGCACAACTGCCGCATGATAATCATCATCTCGCTATGTTGTTTTCATGTTGTTTTCATGACCTGCCCTCTGATAGTAACTCAGTTATCTGATACGGTGGGAAAGAACTGAACCAGAGCCATCCAACTGTGATTTTATTCTCTGTTCAGGCAAGACTTCTTATCCACTTAACTCAGTGCTATGTCCAAAGGATACACATACATTCACTTGAAAGCTGCTCAGCAAATTCAAATAGAGAGGAGCTATATCGGCTACGCCTAAAGCTCAGGCCTATCCTTTACCACTACACTGTTTGTGTGTACCTTTCGTAGTCTGTAGCAACTGTATACTTGTAACTCTACCTCCAGAGGATCTTTCAGTTTCATTGTAATATATGGTTATGTATAATTACCTACAGATGGTTTCTGGGCTGTGCCGAAGTACGATATTATTTGCACTGCCTACTCCATGAAATCATTGAGAGACAGTAACATTTCAGAGTCAATTCAGGTTCCTGACTTTCCATTTGTGTTCACACCATCACAATGTTTCGTGTTGGGTTATTGAAGTAAGACATCACACTTGGCTCAGAGGGCAACCGTGTATTGTGCCCTGCAATCACAACACAACACGTAGAGCACTTACGAATGCATGCCATTCTGATGATGTCATGCGGACAGCATTCGGTCATGCCATTGGTAAGGGCTAGAAATGAGCGTACTTGTTGAGTACAGCAGCTGCTGAGGTGCTATTACTGTAATAGCAATGGCACGTCTTTCAACATGAAATTCATCCAGGTGTATTCCAACATTTGCATGCGCTCAATGTGCTCACTGTTGCACTGAGCTGCATAGTGAGTACCTTGAGAAGACTGTTAACATTGGCCTAATAAATACAGTAAGACTGAATTACGTGGCTCCAGTGACTATACCGCCACAAAAGCAACCACCTCTGTTTGCTGTGTGCTTATGACCACAATATAGACTACACCCTTTTAAAAAGTATGCATCAGTATGACAGCGGCAGGATGTCATAATAACAAGTCAATTGCCATAATTACTATTTCATTAACCGTGTGTTTTAGTGCACTTTATTTATAAAGCGGTGACAGTGTGGATTACTTGCATTTGCACATCGTAATCCACATACACACACACACACACGTATGTTGATATGCTAGGCCTTTTGTTGGCAAAGAGCATGGCTGACACAGTCGGCTCCTTTAACAGGACATTGGTTGCAACACGCCGTCAGAAAGAGGTCAGGTCCCGTAAGTGTTTGGAATGCGACACACACCTCCGCGAAGAACTGCGTGCAAGGGCCACCAGCAGGATGTGAGCTAGGTTTTGCACAAAAGCCAGTGTTTTCACCGATAAGCCAGGGGATTGATGAGGTGGCAGGTTGAGTAAATGTTAAGCATAATAGCTACATTTGTATATTTTCCCAGATAACACCGGATTACGACGTTTCATTTACTTTGTTTTCGACTAGTGGAATGTGTATCTGGAAGCTTGTTTTTCTTCCCCGCCATCTTTGCCATTCCCCCCACCCCCCCACCCCCCCCCTCCCCCTCGCTAATCTATTTCAGAGAGAGAGAGAGAGAGATAGTATTTCTCCTGTTAGACCACATTGCTTTTGTTTGTCATGGCCATCAGTGAGAGATGAGAAAATGAGGGGGGGGTAGCCTTACAGTCCTATATGGTTCTCAAAGGCCCGAGGCCACGGGAACACAGGGGTCCTTCAGTGGCCTGGGTAACAGAGAACAGGGACGTGCACACATTCCTCTCTCAGGACAGATGTCATCTGCCCATCTGGGCTTTTGCTTTCTGCGGGCCAACAGAATTGATGGGTGTTTCCAGTGCGGTCTGGTCCTGTGGTTTGGCTAGCGTCGTTTCCCGTCAAGGTATCACACCGCAGAAACACCGTCTCCACGCCAAGGAGCGTCACCAGCCTGAACCCTCAACACATTGTTCCTCACTGCCCGACACAAGCAAACCGGAGGAGGGCCTGACGGACGTGTCTAGACGACGCTTAGTCATCGGCGCGTCTCTTGCTAGTGCGAGCGAGGAGCGTGCGAGCCCAGACCATAGCAGGACATCGCTGGTTAAATAGCTCGTATTGAACGAGTGTAAGGGTGTGGCTTTTTGAACGCAGCCCCCACCATAACCCTAAAGTGGTTATCTATATCAGTCATAGTGTCACATTCAGCTGTGTCTCGGCTCGGGGCGTGGGCTAATGTAGACTTGCAGTGCAAAAGTAGAAAATCACTGAGCACTAGAATTTCTGGGATTTTCTTTTTGTTTATTTTGGAGGTCAAATTCTCTTCCGTCAAGCCTGCCAAACCAGATGCAGTCTCCATTACGTCATGAAATATTATTCATACCTAGCGGTGGAAGTATCCCAGAATTCCCGTGGGAGCTTTTAATCAAATGTGTGAGCTGTCTGGACACATCATTTTAATATCACAAGTACTTAACACATGCACAAAGTTGGTTTTTTTTTTTACAATTGAAAATGTATGAAACACGCAGAGGAATGCCTTGTGCTGAACATGGTTTTTCCCCTTTGAAGCACTGAAAAGTTCAACTTACATTGGTGAAATAACCACATTAGCATGGTGTAGTGCTGTCAGATTATATGTGATTGATTGGAGACCCCAACCCCCAAGGATTGCCAGTTTTTATTGCAGCCATTCACACATAGTAACGTCTTTTTTTAGGTTTGTGTTTAATTAGTTTTGCTTAGTAAACTTTGTCTTGTACTGGTGTACCACATTATACGACCCCAATTTAGCTCATAATGATTATTTAATGAAGCCGTTTTTCTGTTGGGACTTCAAGGTCTAGATCTTAAATGCTCCTTTATTTCATATTTCCTGTGAATTTGCACATTTGTCTTACTGTATGTCACACGTGTCCAATTGAAATAACTGATGGTCTTCCCTAATGTGCACAATACTAGTCTTTCTACTGAAGTGGGATGCACCCAGCGTGCCCCTCATAACTCTACTGTGTGTTCTTGAGATAAAAGGCAAGGGAAATGAAACTCACCTCGGTCAGATCTCTTCGATCTGGGCCGCTCCTAATCTGCCAGTTAAATGTGGATCCTATGTTGTGTGACACATTTCTTTCTCTATTTGTATTTCTATATATATATGCTTCTGTAAATGTCCTCTTTCTTCTCATTAGTATTCTATCATAACACGGTCTGCTCCACCAGGCATTGGTGACATCTGTTGTGTTTGGGGTCAATGTCTGTGACCTAAGCCTCCTTTCAATTAATAATGCTTTGTTATTTATTCCAATATCCCCCACTCACATTGTGTGTACTGTCGGCGGTTACTATTTCATTACAATGGCAGCATATCCTAAATGTATGGAACATTTAACAGTTGGAGAAGGAGAATTATAAATAACACCAAAGGCACCAAACATAACAACTTAAGCAATTAAGCATAGTCATGCTTTTTTTTTTTACACTAAATTCCTTTCATGCAGAACAGATTAGATTCAGTACGAAATCCTTTCAATGTTTTAATCAGCTTGTTTGTTGTGCATTCATTCCAAATGTTTATGGCTGATTAGTTTGAACTAAACTGTGCATTATGGTCAGTAAATCCCAACTTGATGAAAGTCAGAAGTGGCAGTTCTGACTTCAAGTCATTGCTGGCCTGTTTGCATTGCTGAGAGATAATTTTCACTGAAATTCTGGTTATGAATTGCTTGATACTAAGCTTAAGAGGAAGGAAATTCATTCTTAGATGTAAATGTAGATATTTTATTTCAAAGTTTCCTCAAGAAGAGCTTTATCGTTTCACTATGTATTGCTGTGATCCCATGCTTGTTAAGCGGGCTGTATCTTACAATAAATACCCTTGGTAACGATGAGGAGAAACGAAGAAGAACGAGGAGTGCCAGCCTACCGCCGGGCCACGGAACGTGGGTCTGCGCTGTGCGATTTGGTTTCCAATAGGTCCTGCCAGGACGGTGATGTCACTGGGCCTCGGCTACAAAGTTGATTACCATCTTAGACGCCCCTGTCAGGCTGTAGAGGCCAAATTATCATGCTCGTTTGCTCTCCTCCACCGCTGTCCTCAGCTTTCACCCTGGCTTATGACATTCTCTGTCTCTGCCCCTGTCTCTCTCTTTCACTCCTCATCTTGCTCGGTCTCGCTGTCGTTCGTCATCCCTCCGTGCTTATTGGACGCTGCGCTGATATGCACAGTGGAGCCAGACTAATAACAGTCACTTCCGCGGAGAGTTCCCACACGTTTCTTTTTTTCTTCCCCCATTCATTTTCTCGACTTGGGTTTGTATCTGGAACACAAAACCCTGTGCGTTAAACCGTCTGTGGACGTGCTGATTAAACTGACTTAGCGTGTTGTCTCTCTTCATCGAAGAGAAGCTTATACGGATCCACAGGAACTAGATGAGGGGATTGCATACAAGACTGTGATGGCTCTAAAAGCATTGTTGGCTTTCCTCTCCTCTTACATTCCTGTAGCTCTGTGGAGCAGCCATCTGGCCACACAAGAAGGCATCCACACAAAACGCTCGAAAGCCAAGGATAGACACAGACTAGTCAGGTTATCAAATATTTACTGTTCTCGGTTATTCTTGTGTGTGTGTGTGTGTGTGTGTCAGCTGCTTCCTTCATACATCGAGGCAGAGCTACTCTGAAACTCAGGGACCTCGGTTGTTCAGTAATATCTCAAGCCTGATGCATTACAGTAAATGTACATTTATGGAGCCCTGCTTTTTACAGCTTCTCAGTCATTAATATATCAACACAAACACTTTAATGCTAGTGCTAAAGGCTTGTTTAATAATGCAGTGACAGCTGCTGAATTGGGTAACTCTTTGCTGAGCGACCCTCTCATCTATTCCACCCACCCACCCACCTACTCCTTCTCCACACCCCCCAGACCCCACCCACTCACTCCCTTTCCCCCTCTTTCTCCACAACCTCTAGACCCCACCCACCTACTCCCTCTCCCCCCGTTTCTCCACACGCCCCAGACCCCACCCACCAGATCTCATCATGCATCATCTGAAAGAGACTTAATCCTTGAGTTTAGCAAATGCTTTCTTTTTTCCCCTTAAAAGCAAAAGCATCCGTTTCCCACTACACCATGAAGATTTTCAAGATTACAGTCTGAATGGAAAATGTGAAGTAACTGGGCCTCGTCCATTGAGCAATATTATCAAATAGGCTGCTGTTAAATGTGGGATGTTGAATAGTGTTTTTTCCTCATATGATACTAGATATAAGATAATTTGATTAAACTTCTAACAACAGTATTTTCCAAGTGCAATTGGAAGAATTATATTTGATTTAAATACAACTAGACTTTACTGTAGATAAACATTCAATAGAGTTCAATAAACATTAACAATCGTTGGGAGGTGGAAGGTAAAACTAGATTATAGCTGTCTTCACAGCAAACACTCATTTTAAAATTAAGGTGGGCGTAATTGTAGCCAGATTTCACCCAGCTGCTACTTTGGAGAACCTGCTTTAGTTTAGTCTGCAAGGTTCTCCTCAGACAAGTTACTGGAGATGTCAGGAGGGGGAAGCTGGAGATAAACTGTGGTCTGGGTCTGGAATGGACTGATGCTCAGTGCTTAAATGGCCAAAGCCATGTTGCCAGGCAAGCTTACTGTAGAGCTGCTACCTTGCGTTTTTACTATCTTAGTATCAGAGGATAACTGCAGAGTAAGAGAGGATAACTGCAGACAAATTATCATATGAGAATGTGTTTCCTGCTGATTTACTTGAGGGGATTTTGTTAAAGTGTATAAAAACTATTATTTATTTACAGTTCAGTATTGCCCTCTTTGTGTGTGTGTGCGTGTGTGTGTATGTGTGTGTGTGTGTGTGTGTGTGTGTGTGTAAACATGTTTGTGTGCATGTTAGCAGTGCACACAGATAAAAAGTCTTTATTTTCCAATGTTAATGTGAGGCTCTGCTAGTACAGCAATTGGGTTGATGCCCTCATTCCAAATTGTACAGAGAAGTGTAAACAGGGAAATCCAACCTTCTCTTGGTTGTTTGAAGTATGAAGCTGCCCTCCTCTCATCTATCTCTGAAGTAGAGAGACCTGGGACAGGCAGTGGGAATGGAGAGGGATGGAAAATAGAGCACAACCACAGCCCTGCCACGTAACATTACAGACTAATCCTATTGGCTAATGGATGATGCACTTCTGGCCAATCGCACTGTGCGGTGAACATGCAGCGTTTGCAATTCAGTCAATGAGACTTTATTTCTTTATAATAACTCAATTTCAAACTTTTGCTACAGAATTTTGACCAAATACGAAAACGTTAATCTAAACTACAGTCTAACTTCAGTTACTTTTGGGTAGGCTTTTTGGTGTTAACATTTTATAAAAACAAATGTCATAGCTGTCAACACTATAGTTAAATTTAATTTACAAGGAAACTGACCAATTATGAATTATTCATATTTTGAATTACATCAGAAAATATATATGTGGTGATGTCACGTGTTGTATTATGATACCATGGACCCCCGTGCATTTCCAGGCTGATGATGTTATGTTTTGTTCTGTACTTCAAGGCAGGGCATATTATATTCGTTTGACTGGGTAGTACAGTATTTATGTGTGTGAAGCAGTACTCCGTGCAGGACATTTCCAAACTTGCATAATACACGAGCTGAGAAACAAGGTGTCCCACAATTCTGTTGATTCCCAGCCACAGAACCATCCCTGTGCTGCCTGTGTTCTCTTGTCACTACTGGAATTGTTTTGGATCAAAGGCATCGGTGGGGAGTGGTCAGCGTTTGTGTTTCATTGGCTGGACATGGACCCGTTTGGACGAAACAGAAACCATCTGGGACGAGGCTTGCATCAACACAGCTCAACCTGAAACACAGCTCGCCAGTAAACTGTGGAAAATGTGGATATCCCTCCTGGGGATGACTTGGAGAAACAACATTGCTGTTGTTATGTGCTCTCGTTGCTCTTGTTCAAATAGCACTGCTTAATCCAAGACCCTCGAACATGAGAATAATTACCATCACCAGTTCTGTGACATACTTTTAACAGACTATAGTCTGCTAAAAGTTATTTCACTTAAGGCATTTTCCCTTTTGCCTTGCTTGTAACACAAAGATTTGTGGCTACACTATTTTTGCGCAGTTCAGCCTTTGTCTGAGCAGTGTTAAGTCATCCCCTTGGGTGTTTTTAATGACGTGCTAATTTGTCAACAGAAACGCTTTGCGGTGCAGCGGTGTAAAAGAAGCGTTTAGCTTGATGTGTTTGTGGTAAACACAGCCACCAGACAGAGGGCGGCGGCAGGCCGAACGCGCCTGGCGTTGGTTTCGCTCCAGCACAGACATAATGAGGAGCAGAGCCCTTGAAAGATGTTGAGAACGTAATGAAGAAATTCCACTCTCCCCTGCCAATCCCCATAGCTCTCTCTCTTCCTTTATAGCCTCCCTCTCTCCCCTCTTATTGGCCCCCAGAGCCGGCTTCATCCCCGGTGCTTGGATCATGTGAAAGGGGCAGGCGATACTCCTGGGAGCATCCCTGATCATGCTCCAGTGAGGGAGAGAGAGAGAGGGGAATGGTCACTATATAAGGTAAAAAAGCCTCAGATCGCAGGGAGAGCCTGATCGGCAGATAAAGGAAAAATGAAATATAAACACGAGTCAGATCCCTGGGCCCACCTTTGATGTGCCGATGCTCTCCTGCCGACCACCCTCCCTCTCTGTGTGTGCACCGCCTGACCCCTGGGAAAGAGCGGCACCGCTCTAAAATCATCCTCCTATATGCCTCGGCCGTTATCCCCCCCACACACTTAGACACACACACGCACACTTTACATGGAACCCACTCTTTATGGGTCTCTGTGAAATCCGGCTGTCCAAGCTCCAAGATAAGAACCAGCAGCGTGTAAAGAGGGACGAAGGGGCTTTCCTCCCTCCCTCCCTCCCTCCCCACCTCCCTCTTCCCCCGCCCTTCGCTTCAGACAATCCACTCTCCACTGGTGTTCGTAGCGCTTCACCTACACTCAAGTTCAGGGTGGACAATCCTTTAAATTTTAACCAATCGTTAACTGACACGACGCTAGCGATTCAGCCCAACAGCCCAAGGCTCCGGAGCAACTGTCGGCTTAGCTAATAGGTCAACGATATCTTAATCACAGTGTTCATTTTAAGGGAGGATAGACAATAAGTAGAGTCTTTTTCCGCTCCCAGGGATATGTTTGCGTCAGATGCCCGTGATTTTTTTTAGAGCGACGACTTCCACCGCACAGCAATACTGAAGCAAATGTCTTTCCCCGGCAAAGACAGCATGTCGTGTCTGCATGCCGTAGTCTGGACCTGATTAGAGGGAACACATCTCCACACACACACTCACACACACACACCTGTCAGAACTCTGAACAGAAAGACACAAACGTTAGACTGCAAATGAAACAATACCCTTATGGGAATAGCAGCATGAGGAAACCTTATACTGTACGCTCATGGTATGGAGCACAATGCATCTGCCTAGATTGGGGACATTGATCTGAGGAGGCTTGGGCATCTTGCTCTTCCTGTTGACGCCTGATATTCAGGCAGGCAGTTGGGCCTCTGGCTTTTCTATGACAAGCCAGGGGACATGTTAGATTGACACGATTTAATTTCTTTGCGTGATAGGAAAGACACTGTTACGCTGAGACATGGGAAGAAGACACTACAGGTCATACAGTATAACCAGATGCAAAAACTACAGTAGGCTAAACGCAAGCTTGTATCTGAAACAAGCTACCTGCTACCCACTCAGTGATGCTATATCTACCCTTTGGTATGCCTTGAAGGTTGTGACAGTAAGATACTGTATCGGTATAGCTGTTGTTGTTATTTTATCCAACATAAGAATCATACTGTACCAGAAACTGCAAACTTTGGAATTGCTAACATAACACCATGTTGTGTTTTTTTTTTTACAGTTTTTTAATTCAATAATTTTAATCAGACATTTGTTTAGATAAATGGAAGGCGGCCATCTAAACGAGTGAACTCTTGGTTTGGGACTTTAAATTGGAACGGTTTGTTAATTAATCTTACAGCAGATTTTGGTGATTAGTAGTTGACCTTTTACTCAATGTCATAATCAGCAGGTATTGTTCCAACTAGCCTGCAGTACCAAAGGAAATGCATCATCATATATTTTGTTTTATTTTGTTTATTTTGTATATATTTCTCAGATCAAATGTTTATTACTATAGTATGTATATTTCAGCCAACTGTTGTATATCTATGTATTTGCAATGTACGATGTCCTTGAGTGTTTAGAAAGGCGTCAAAAATAAAATGTATTTTTATTATTATTATTATTATTATTATTATAAACATGCAATAAGAGAAGGGTCCTAACAAGTGAAAGTCAGGGGTTATACTGTACAGCATTCAACGCATTTCCTTTGGCATCACATCAGAAAACAATACTGTGCCGTATATGAATATGAATATAGATATCGTTGTTTCTGTATTATAGCAGATTATAGCAGCACATACGTGTGTTATCAGCATTGCTGGTATGTAAGTGCAGAAGGTCATATTTAGGCTCACCTCTCGATTCTTGCCTCCACCGGACACACCCTCATAAACCATTACGCACTGCACGAGCTGTTTGTTCAGCTGGGAAGACGGGTCCTCCTCTTGTTCCAGTGGGGAGGTGAAATTCCAAAGTCCTAGTGAATGATTTCTGTAAATAGGGGTTCAGACCCATGGAACCTGTAGGGACACCGATGGCAGCAACACACAGGGAGCAGATGTTGTACTTTTCGGTCCTAATTTAAGGGGGCCTTGTTGTTTTTTATTGCTTGGCTGCATGTCCCACAGGTGCTTAAGGGAGAGAGCTCGGCTTGCTGTTATGATTACAGCCATAGTATTCCATACGCTTACTGAAAATGAGCTTGTTTTTTGTTTTTTGTTTTCTTTTTTAGTTCAGTTGAAGCCCTTTATGAAATTACATTAAATGCATCTTGTTTTTTCCACAATATATTGACTGGCAACTAACGCTCATTACCTTTATTGTTTCCACACTGTTCACAAGCTGTTTGTTCTCTCTCTCTCTCTCTCTCTCTCTCTCTCTCTCTCTCTCTCTCTCTCTCTCTCTTTCTATTTCCCTCCCTCTCTCTTTCACTTTCAAACTTATTAAAATGCATTAAACTGCATTAAAGAAGTTGTTCATTTGGGGGTCCCAAACCACACTTTGAAAACCACCATTCGGTATCACTCTATGGTATTGCAGCTGTAACTGAACTGCAGAAGCTATAGTTATGCACTTTTGGAAATGTGTCATTGGATCTGTGTTAAATGCTGAAGTTTGCCCTGCGCTTCATGTTGAGATTTGAAAAGGCAGTGCCTTGGCTGTATTTGATTTCACATTTGTTCACGTACCCCTTGTTTGACACATCCTGTGGTCTCTTTATGAAAGGAATATGTTCAGAGAAGCCATGTGGTGGAGTTTGCACTATTAGGAACAGCTTTTGTGGATGAAGATAGCTTTTCCTTCTACCACCTCTCCAGTGCGTTGGTGGTCTGTTGTGTGTGAGACCGCCCTACACTTGACTGAACACACCCTAAACGTTTTGACGGAGAATAACCTCCAACTCTTGTTATGTAAAACACAAAAGCCACATCTCTTGAAAAGAGAACACACCCTTAATGTGTGGAAGGCCCCTGACATAATTACACTGTAACTCATGTTAACTTGTTTCAGGTGCGGCAAATAAAACACACATTTTGAAATTATGCATACAGCATTTCCACATCGTTGTCAATTTATGTTTCTTACTTGGGTTTGTTTATGCCAGTAAACTTGACATGTCAGATTTTTTCTTTAAAAACAAACCTGCCTTCTATTGCCAATGTGGCCTGGTCTTATCACACGCACCTCACTTTAATCAAAATAGGTCAAATCAAATGTATTCATTTGGAGGCCATCCAAACTACAAGTTAAACCCTTGCAGTCAGTTATAGTTTGGTATAAATTGTATGGAATCATTAACGTGCATAATGGCAGTTGTGCGGCATTATAGGTCTTTAAAACTACTTAAAAATGTAAATATTTGCATTGGTAAAGCTTCTGCTGGTCTATGTCAGTCAAGTGGACTTTCACACTATAGTTTTTGGATGTTTTAAGATCTGTCTTAAATGTTTATTTTCCCTTATCTTAAAAATAAATAGTCCAGCTATATGAGTTAAGGTACTGCATGTCACCCAAACACAATTTCTGTTATTATTTCTACAGCACTGGTCCTCCTATCTTACAGACACGAGCCTACTTCACACCATATTTGGACAGTCTGTGCACTTGTTTTTATTTCAGTCTGAGTTTTATCCCTGTGTTAGTGGTAAAAGAGAGGAATGACCTAAATTCCCTTGAGCTTTGACTGGCGTAAAACTGTCTGAGACCACAACAGTATATGTGTCACCCAGCGCACCAAGGCCATTGGCTGCTGAAGCTAATTCTCCACCACCGGATATAACAACAGGGCCGTAATCATTACCGACATGTCGCAGATTAGTGGCAGATGGCAAAAGGCACACATTGCTTGTGTTGTAGTGTCAGTTCCAAATGTACACCCTAGCTTTGAAACACTACTGTAGACATTGCTGTAGTGGGAGGTGTAGGCAATGGTGCGAGCCTACAGTATGAGCATACAGTATGCTCTCTGAATTTCGCTAACACCAGTTTGAGTCACGGTTGCTACTTCAAGACACAATTCGAGGAACGTCCCATTATTAAAGGCAGGCTTATTTATTCTCGAGAAGGCTTTGCTGGCTAAATTCGAACTCATATCAAAACAATTTTCCCTCCTCACACCTTGAAACGCATTGCGAAGCACTATAGTACTATAGCTTTGTTGATGCGAGTGGTGTTTGCACTTTGTGTGTGTTCTTTTTTCGGAGCCAGGGCTGTGTAGAAGTATCAGATTATTTTTTCAACACGCACAGAGAACGGTAAAATAGCGAAATGCGAGGAGATCGTTGGTGAATTGAAAGTGTACTAGCTTACATTTATCATAGAACAGCTGACTATGCCTTTAAGGGAGTGAAGCAGAGGCTTCCCCTATAATGCAGTAGTTGAGTCTGGGAGCGAATCTCAGGAAAGGACTGAATGTGGAATGATGACAACTCAGGGGTTTCAGAGTGCTCTGCGTCTCCAATGCCTCGACACATAGGAAATCCTGGAGGGGACAGCCGCTCTTTTGTTCCGGTTTTGTGGGACAGGCCACAAAGAACTGTGTGCACTTTTAGCTTGACAGCTCTAATGTCTGTTGCACGTAGCACAATAACCAAACGCATGCCTCCGTGTCAATGCTGATGCCTGTGCTCACATATACTCAGGTCTACCATTCACAGAGAGAGAGGCCTTCAGGCACTGCAGAGCTTTTAATCCTGCTCTTTACCTACCACTGTTCCTTTAGCGTTCAGAATCAGCCCCATGGGAGCGTCACAGTGTGCTGTGTCCTGTCAGTAGAGCTGCTGTGTAGAGGAGAAAAGTCTCTCCTAAGGAACAAGACGTTTGTGAGGAGATATTTGTTTCCTGTTCTGGATACTGTCACACCGTGTAGAGTGTGATAAGCATGGTGCTCTCTGTCGCTCTCTCTGTCCGACACAGCTGTGTTGGCCCTATTGAAAGGCAACACAGCTACTGTGCAGTAAAAGATAAAAAGCAAAACACTATAAAGAATTGTAATTGCTCTTGTAAGAAAATCAATTATTTATTTTTTGTTTTCATGTGTCTTTTGGATTCTTGCTGTTTCCTTCTGAATAATAGGTAAGTACTGATGTATATTTATTTTATTCATCTTATTTATCTTAAAATATATTCCTCACCTTAACCGGAACTGGTTATTCTATTCAATTATCTTCCATTTCACATCTCATTGCATATATTTGTGCTTTCAGTCTTTCCTTGTTCAGTTCCCCTATGTTGTTTGCACACACACACACACACACACAGCGGTAGAACGCACAGTGCACAAACACACGATAAGTACACACAGGGATGCAGGCCAGATCGAGGAGAGTAGTCTTGACTTGCAGATTATTTTCCCACAGCTGAGGTAAAATGACTTGTGGATAAACACACACTTAAGGCATATGTGCTCATTTCCATGGAGACACTGAGTTATAAATAACACGCTGCCTGGCACCCATGTGTCATTTCCTCACTAGGGTTGATATGACTTCATAGTTATTCCCTGACCTGTTAAAGGTACATTACTAAGTGGTGCACACACGTGATTACACGTGTTAATGAAAACCTTACACTAACAAGCCACTAACAACACTTTACTCACAAGAGGTGACAAGACACCACAGCGTACAGTGACCCTTATTGCTTTTACTTTGGTTCAACACATTCTCACCCTCCCCTCACACCGCACACACACACCTACTGTACACTGACACTGCAGGTTTACAACATAGTGGGATCACCTGTGTGATCACAGTGAATGATAGTGAATATTTTCACTACAGCAGTGTGCTGACTAATGGAGGCTAACAATAGAAAGGTGGATTTGCAAACTAGCACACCTTCCATTCCCTGCATGCCGATGAACAGCGTAATGCTGAGCTCTAGCAGCTGTTTCTTAGCTTGTTCAGCTAATCACAAAAGCAATAGCTAAAATGCTCTGTAAATAGAACACTAAAATAACTATTGTGTAGGGCTTTCCTCGATTAGCCTGGTAAAACGGTCCAAATTTAGCAAACTCCACAGTTTGCTTTACACAACAGTCCACATTTCTTTTTTTTTCATAGAGGCGGTGTCTCTGTAACCATTAAATCATTAGCGAAATTGGACATCCTTAACAACCAGAACAACACGTGTCATAACAAATATTAAAGATATAGTAAGCGACTGTAAGCTGCAATTTTTTTTTGCCAAATTCACCAGATATCTCCATGTGGTCCACTAGCTTAACATTCTCTGTGCATGCTGGAAAAAATCAAATAAAAACATATATAATGTACTTCTACAGCCCTGGCTCCATTAGTAGTAAAATCAACAATGTGGTGCAAAACACACCACACAACAACAATATCCTAGCCTTCGCAATGTGTTTCCAATGTGTGGGGTGGAGCTTCAGAGAGAGGGCATTGAAGGGAGAGGTGTTTGTTTTGATCGAGTTCAAATATCAACAATCTACTTTCCAGAATGACTTACTATACCTTTAACACAGTTACTATACTACTATTTATACTATTTAAGTTGACAATAAACAGCAGTTGGTACCAACGCAAACAGCTGCATTCCCGTCCCAGTGTTACATGTACATGCATGGGCCATAATTATTATTTGTGCGATTTGGAGCTGGGCGTGGTCCGTGCCATAAGAAGCCCATATAAGCCTGATCCTCTCTATTGTATCAGATGAATGGCTGCTAGAGTTCCACCCCGATCAACCGCCGTGCCAGCTTTTTGTGCGCAGCCCGCGGGGCCAATGGTCCGGCCCTTTTGTCTGCCCGCGGTGAATAGCCAGCTCACCATGCAAAGGCAGGAAGCCAAGGACACAGTGCCTGACGGCTCAGCCCAGTCGGCCCAATGTCACGGCCTCCGTATGACCCTGACATTGACGACATAGACGAGACTGGCCTCCGTCTGACCAGATGTCTTGGTTAAAGGGAGGTTTCCATTGCATTTGTCTGGCTAGCGTTTATGCCGCATAGCAGACCACACCTTTCCCTTCCTCTGTATTATGGGGTTACTTTTTTTATCCCCCTGCATGCGTTTTGCTTCCCAGGATACGGTCACTTCTGCTACGCTCATTGTCGCGTGTGTGTGTGTGTGTGTGCGTGCATTCAAAGCATGCGTGTGTATGTGTGTTGTGTGTGTGAGCCTGTTGAGTGATGCCAGTTACACTGGTGAAACCAGACACTGCAGTGTTTACACAGGAGGCAGTGCAGAGACAAAGTCTTGAAGATTAAGCTGCTGAGACACTTATGTAACAGGTCTCTCATTCCTAGCTATCTCGAGCCAGGGGCTGAGCCAGTATTGCTGTGGTGCATCCCTAACTGTGTTAACACACATACAACCACATGTGCATTATGCACACTATAGTCATGTCACTGTTTGTATGACCTTGTTCAGCTCTGTATTTGACCCAAAACATGAGTAACATACAGGCCTACGACCTCTGACCCCCTCCCAGCCCGTCAGAGGTTGAATTACAAGTTGATGAATGCGAAGGTTGGAGCTCTTGTGCTACTTGTTATCAGACAGCTTCATTTTTCTTATTCTCTTTCATGAACATGGGGTTTTACATTTTCTGAAACCGTGTATCTCTTTTACGTCTCTGTTACCTGTATACAGTAATATATTCATGCTCTATGAATGGTGCAACATGGTATGGTTTTAATACCGAAGTGTATTCTTGGTAACGAACTGTATGTTGACGCAAGGATACTAATTGTATTTGTCAGCACACAATCCACATTTCCCAGAACTCTTAACTCTGGAATCGTCAAATAGATCAGCCATAGCTTGCAAGAAAGGTTAATAGATAGCTTAGATAGATAGATTAATTAATAGTGTTTGTGTCTGCATTTATTACAAGAAAATGCTCTGCCACTTAGTTATCATGTTTTGGGATGCTTTGACGTGTTTTGAGGTTTTTTTCGGTTTCATCATATCATTACATAAGTGTTGATTCCATTTCATTCATTATTGTTGACATCAGGGCTTTATGAGGTATGATTTGGCAGCGTAACAGACTGATGAAAGATTAATCTTCCTTGCTTTTCTTGTTCTGTTTTTGTTGGATGAGTTCATATGGAATGGTAAATTTACTCTTTTGGCTGCATAGGAAACCTTTTAAATCCATACATTTTACAGTGGTACCATTCTTACAGAGCGTTAAAATGACTTTTATCCCTCAGTTTTTCCATTATTCATTATTATATAACACTACCCACTTCTGGTAATTCCCCGAACTCAAATTACGCTTTTAAAACACGTTTTACAGCCCTACCAGGAGTTCCCGCCTTTTTGAGGTGCCTTGGAGACGACTGTGGTGAGGGGAACAAAGGTACATGGCTGAAGGTCACGCGGGTCTCATTTGTGCAAGTAATAGGCCAGGTGTGTCTAGGAGGTACGGAACCTTCTGGTGCACACATAGACACACACAACACACATACACACACACGCTTGCATGCACGCACACACACACACACACACACACACACACACACGCACTCCCGCTCAGCTTGACGAGACTGGAGAGATGGGAGGTGTGTGCGTGCGTGTGCGTGTATGTGTGCGTGTGTGTGTGTGTGTGTGTGTGTGTGTGTGTGCGTGTGTGTGTGTGTGTGTGTGTTTGTGTGTGTGTGTGTGTGTGTGAGCGTGTGTGTGTGTGTACTTCAAAGGGCCATCGCGAGCAGGGAGCCAACCTCAGCAGGAGAGCCGTTAAAGACCAATAGGATTCAGCTGTGCCCCCACAGACCTTTATATGATGTGATATGAGAAGGTGTGCTGAGACCGCCGGGGGCCCTTAGCCAATCCGAAGGGCGGCACTGTAAAGTGAACCTCGTGCTGATTTAAGGGGTGCAGGCCTTTTAACAATACTAGGAAGACGGGATTCTGGTATTCTGGAGGTGCTTAGCATACTGTACATCATGAGAGGTGATGAGTTTTTGCAGGTTCATGAAAACGTTATTGTTCTACTGACGTATGTTATTTGTAAAAGAAATGTGTACGTGATATAAGACATGTATCATGTTTTAGCTACAGTGCTGTGGAAATGAACTGAAGTCAAGTGAACTGGTCAAACGGAGCTCATTAACATGGTGACTTACAGCTGTGAGCTGACCGTCCAGTCTGTGCACAGACCTAATAATAATAATGAGGGGTCCAGGGGTCAAGAGGTAAAGGTTCCCTGAATGCGAGGCCAAACCTTTACTGACCCAGAAAAGTGACTGTCTAAAACAACAGAAGATTGTTAGGCTATAGGGATGGATTTCCTACTGCACTTCTAACAAGTGCTTGTTTTCTTTTACATTGCTTCTTTATAAAGGGCAATAATGTTGTATTGCTGAAAATGAAGTACTGTTGATCAAACTAATTTACTAGCTTGTTTACCAAGTTTAATATCCACTAGAGGGCAATGTAAATCAGAATTATAAATACCTTAAACTGGGTATTGCCTCGGCACAAAATAAATGTAAAGCTTGTTTGTAAGCACTGAGCTTTATAGCATGTCAAGTGCATGTTTTAATACATGGAATGTTACATATTCTGAATATATTTGGAATGCAAAATACACACATGGATTGGTATATTAATGACAATTTATGTATGTCTAACTTCCCCACAGTATGGAAATATCAGTTGTTGAGGGTCATTACTATCCTAGTAATAAACGTAAAACTTGGCACATAGACAAATGTATTTAGTCCTATCTTTAATTTTATCCTTCATAGGAATGTAGGAAAAGGAAAACCAGTTTGATTATCAAACTGTCAATATACAAAAAAAAGCAATGTAAATACATTGCATTAATTCCACAAGATTGCTGCATAATGAAGCCATGCAGTATGGAACAAGCAGCATCGTAATGTAATCAGCCAATATACTGCACACCTGTGAATGGCCCTGTAAACAGAGAATGCCACATACAACAAGAGGCAATTAAGGCTGTCCCGAATACCATTTTACAAGCTTCGAATACTTGATGGTATTTCCGAATGAGTATTCGAATACTCTTTTTTAAAAACACCATTAAAAACACTCAACTATAATTAAGAAGTATAACAGAAGTCATCTTCGATTTCTAGCTTCAGTGAGCACACATGTAAACATAGCCATGCGCTCAAAATGGCCACTTTGATTGACACGT
>JAODUE010060795.1:0-16709 GCA_027564755.1 Amblyopsis hoosieri | reverse complement strand
TCACTCTGTATTTTTCCACTCCTCCAACCTTGTCTTTAAGCAAAGCTATATCACACTCTCCCACATAGCCCTTAGAAGATATAATATATATCTAAACTAGAATATCTAATATATATCACAAATGTTAAGCACAATTTTCTACATTAGCCAGGTGTAACATTTAGTTACAAAGTGTGATGGTGAGTTAATTAGCCAGGTGTAACGTTTAGTTACAAAGTGTGATGGTGAGTTAATTAGCCAGGTGTAATGTTTAGTTACAAAGTGTGATGGTGAGTTAATTAGCCAGGTGTAACGTTTAGTTACAAAGTGTAATGGTGAGTTAATTAGCCAGGTGTGACATTTAGTTACAAAGTGTGATGGCTATTTAATTAGCCAGGTGTGACAGTTCAGCCAGGAGCAGGTATAATGTTGGTCCTCTCAAAATTAGATAACCAGACTGTTAACATCTGGAGTACACTACACAGCTACCTGGCCCTCAACCCGTCCCTGACATCAGATATTACGTAGGCCTACTGTACACCAAATGTTTATTAAAGAGACCCCTGGTCTCCACGTTTAAGCATGGCATCAAGAAATATAGCTAACATGGAAATAACTTAACAGCAACATGATTTGATTGATACAGTTCAATCTATGCAAAATCAGTATGATGTATTTAAATAAAGGAATTGTGGAATGTGGGTCACCAGAACCCCCACAGCTCTCCTCAGTTTTCTGTTTATGTTATGTAATGTGGCTTTGGCGTATACAGTAGACCTACAGTATGCATTTGTAAAGAACATTAATTCAGACACAAGAGTAATCCCAGATGCTAATTGAAGAATATTCGTTTAGAGGAGTGGAGTCAGAAATGGTACACTAATACCCTACATTTTTGTCCAATTCATCAAAAATCTACACACATTCCACTAGCTATCTATTCCGGGTGAATGCTGAAAAAGTAATCTGGTGTTTCTCTACACAACACTGGCTCTAGATAGGAACACAATATGGTGCAGACCACACAATACTATCATTGCCTTAGCGATGCATTTCCAATGTGGGAGGGAGCACCCTATGGCACTGAAGGGAGAGGTGTTTTTGCTTCGAGTTGAAATAACAGGCTTTCACTAGACTGACTGACGCCACCTTTATGTGTTACATACTGTGTCTCTTAAATGTTGTGATAGTGCCCCAACACCCCCCCTTCATAAACTGTTGGAACTACTGGTGATGCATGACAAAAGCTGTTGGTTCGAAATATGCTATGTCATGATTTGAACTTAAATCTAGACTAATTACTATAAATTGTTGTAAGAAAGCCTGTAGGTGGAGCCAAAACCTTAATTTCACATACTCACTCAGCCATAATGTATCAGTCTAATCTAGAGGTGTTCTCTATCTGAGAATTGCCTATATCTTAAATCATATTAGGATTTAAAGATTTGTTTTATTGTACAAAACATATTCCCTACCCTCATTGTAGGGAAATATGTGTTGTACAATAAAACAAATTGTACACTTAGACATTAGGCCTAATTAACAAACTGACTCATGACAGGTGGTTCTGCAGAGGAGGATGTCAAACCCTCAAATAATTTCCAAGTGAAGTCCACAAGTGATATCAGCAGAGGGTAGAAGTTTCAGTCTATTTTGTAACTATACAATACTAATATCCAGAGATACTTCTGCTGAAAAACACAGCCAAGCCTTTTGTCGTGGAAGCAACCCCTCCAAATCCACAACCAACTGTCTCCAGGGATTTCTGCTGCAGTGACAGACTATGTTATGTACTGCTGTGCTAAGGAGCCCACAGTGACAGGAAAGACACTCTCTCTGTACAAAAACCTGAAGATAATGTATAATTAAAATGGAGATGCAAGGTGAGAAGGGGAGGGAGAGGTTGAGAGAGGACTTCAAACTACCAATGAAGTACAGGAGAGTGAGATTCTTACATAGTCAGTGGTGTTCAATGTACAAACTACAACCAGCTTGTCTCTACAGGATGGAGCCCCTGTACTTTGGATTATTTTGTCAACTGTTTCTGACTATGCTAACAGGTATAGAAGCCATGTTTCACCAATGTGATTTATTTCAATTTTATATTGAATAATATATAGAATTTGAAACTACTGCAAATGTAATGTAAATGTTCTCTTGTTTCCAGGGCTAGTAGCTGAGGACCAGATCTCTCCTGTACAACATGAAGTCACAAGAAGAGAAGGACAATCTGTCACCTTGACATGCAACTATAACACAACATCTAACTCTGTTTTTCTTCAGTGGTACAGACAATATTCTAACCAGGCACCTGCATTTATTCTCTGGAAAACAGCTAGGTCATCGATTGATAGTGAGTTAATAACAGACAGTAGTTATAGTTCTACAACGAGCAGACCATCCACTGAACTCATAAGAGATTCAACCCTGGCACACTCTGCTGTGTACTACTGTGCTTTGAAGCCCACAGTGACAGGAAGCCTCTATACCCAATACAAAAACCCAACTTGAGACACTATCAATCTGCTGTAGGCCTAAACCTTAATTGAAGCTTTAGGCTATACTGCTTGTGTCCTATTAGACATGTCCTATATTTGTCGGTTACTAAATACAAACATGGGGCTATAGAAATAATTAATCGTAACATAATTGATACGTGGCCTTTTAAGCAAATGGATCTATGTATAAATAAAGATGCAAATGCCTCTGCATCTATTCCCCTACCGCCACTGCCCTCACCTCTTCCCCAGTCCCATGAACCAGATTTAACTCAGACATTGTGAGAAGGAGAGGTTAGTTAACCCTTTATGGCAGATTTGAACCATGGAGAGCCACTAGAAACATCTGGCCAATAATTCTTGGACATTATAGGTGCTCCAAATTCTCCAATTATAGTACATACAGTACATACATACAAACTTACATACATCTATCAGATTTATATTATAAGAGTTCCTGACTCTTTGTGACACATTGTTTACTGTTGCTTGTAAGCTTACCATATTCTGCTGCATTGTTTTTGGAGTGTGCGCTGCTCACAGACATTCGTCCAAAGTGAGGTTTTGAATTGTGTCTGTTTATTTTATGTATGAAAGAAGATAGACATATTGTTCTATTCATAGAATATTAATAAACGGAAAATATAAGTGTGGATATCCCAACAACCTTTGTGTTGCATTTCTCTTTTTAATAATGACTAAGCATTACAATACATAGGCTACATACATACATACATACATATATAAAACCTGATAAAAGACAAATGATGCTTGTACAGAGGATGTAGACAGCATATTCATAATGTTTTGAGAGGGAGTGGTTGAGGTGGGACTTAACTACCAATGAAGTAGAGGAGAGAGACTTACAGTGGTGTTTAATGTACAAAGTACAACAAGCTTGTCTCTACTCTCTACAGGATGGAGCCCCTGTACCTAGGACTATTTTGTCCTCTTATTCTGACCATGCTAACAGGTATACACTAGGGGTGATATGAAATGAGCCATGCTGCAAATAAATACTTTATATCCAATGGCTTTAAAATATTTAATTTGAAACATACATCCAATTACTAAATGTTTTTTCTTCCTTTAGGTGTTCATAGTCAAGACCTCACTCCAGTCAGGAATGATGAGAGCAGTTTAGAAGGTTCAACTGTTACTCTGTCCTACACATACTCTAAACCTGCTCTTTCTAGTGATAATTTCTTCTGGTACCGACAGGATCCAGGAGCACCTCCACAGTTCATCATCTCCCACTCTGGATCAGCTACCATAATAAACAGGTCACAACAAACTTCTGGACTGTCTATTAAAGTGAATAATGAGAAGACTCAAATGGATCTGGAGATCTCCTCTGCTGCAGTGACAGACTCTGCTCTGTACTACTGTGCTGTGAGGCCCACAGTGACAGGAAAGACACTCTCTCTGTACAAAAACATGACAGCTCCTGAGAGAGGATGTCATGCTCACATAGCAGCCTCTGTCCTGATCCCAGTGTACTGTAAAATGATGCAGTAAATGTCCACTAGAGGGCAGATTCTTCAGTAAGCTGCACTATTTCTACAGTGTGCATGAGCACTTTGACATACAGTATGTGAAGAGAACAGGCTTCATACTGAAGGTTAAACATCACCATTTCTCCTGGGTCTTTAAACCTGCTGTGGGAATGGAACAACAGCTGTGGTTTATTCTGGCTGTACTGATCTGTGGTATGATGGTTTGTGTTTATTTTCCCTTTTCTGTTACCTCTAGGTTAATGTAATGGGGTCCCAGTGCCAGATTGACCTGGTTATATTAGCTAAATCCCTCTATGGTATGCAGTATGCTGACCTCTCATAAGCAGTTCACCGGTCAACTAGTCAGGTTACATGGTTAATGTTCTCTTGTTTCCAGGGCTAACAGCTGAGGACAGAATATCTCCTGTACAACATGAAGTCACAGGAGGAGAAGGACAATCTGTCACCCTGACATGCAACTATGATACAAGTGATAATTATGTTTATCTTTACTGGTACAAACATTATTCTAACCAGACACCTCAGTTTATTCTATATAAAGGAGCCAGAGGTAGTGATGAATATATCCCTGATAGTCATTATAGTTCCACAACAAACAGAACATCCACTGAACTCAGAATAACAGACCTAACCCTGGCAGACACATCTCTGTACTACTGTGCTCTACAGACAGTGGTAGAAAGTGTAGAAGAGGCTGTACAAAAACCTGAATACAGATATCTCTCTATTCTTCAAAGAGCAGGAAGCTGACACCAACCAGACATCACTATCAGATGGATCCTGCTAATTCAGGACTAGTAGAGACAGACACTTGTGGTCACAGCTGCTAGGTTAAGGAAGCTGACACCAAACAGACCTCGCTATCAGATGGATTGTGCCAATTCTGATGAAAAATAGTGGCTGTAGCATTGTCACTCACTTGTGCAGTGCTTTATTTCCTCATTTACATTTGTCAATTTCACAGTAACCGTAGCCTACTTATTTAACAGATTTACAAGACATGCAAAAAGCAGTCGAGTCAAGTTATTAAGTTGCCCAACATATTATTGTATAAGTTTAATGTCGAACTTGGTTATTTATGTAGTTGGTCATCTTGTCAAATAAGTGGATGTAATATTATTATATTTTTTGTAGCTATTTCTTTTATGACAAAAAAAAGAGACAAGAGACAAGTGGGAAGGAATTGGGAAATGACATCGAGGCGGATTTGGACCCATGTTTACCAGGGCACTCAGGCCATATGGGCAGGGAGTAATCACATGCGCCACAGCTCCCCAGTAAGCAGGTCTTGATGCAGTCAGCCAGCGCTGTCCCCCAGACTTCACGTAAGTAAAGGCTGACTCCGCGAGACTAATCATATCTGACTGTGGTTGCAGGTACAGTAGCCCGATACAATACAACTAAACTCTGCGTCATTATCCTTTGTAGGCAGGACAAGGGAATTGCAATTCAATTCAAAATATAAATGTAGAAACATTTATAAAGCAGTCATAAAGAGCCACAACACATATTCCAGCCACAAGTATTCCTTATACAGGCAGACACAGACACATGCAGATGTGTTGCTGCCATCTTGGAACTGCTGTAGTTGGTTTCCAACAACAGCCATGTTGTCATCTGTCCCCTGCTAGAATACTGTATGTATTTCTCTCCTTTTCTCTCTCACTGCTGTCTTACTGTACAATGTGGATTCTTTATGTACTGCTGTGATGGTGGGACCATGTGTTCTTGGTTATCATAACCAGTCAGTACCATGAAAATGGGCTATAGGGCAGAGTGCAAGCCACAGCTCACACAGACACTCTTAATAAAAGAGTAACATGATACAAGTAATGTAGGAAGTATGGGTTACAGCTGCAAGACCACCAGTGAACGTTATTGTACTCTTACAGTATATTATTTAAATCTATTATTATTTCGCCAGCAGGGGGCAGTGAACAAACACCAGGAAATAAACAATCTCTAAACCAACATCTCTAAAAGAATATAGCTCATTCACTGGGTGAGTGTTGCTGTGTTACATATTGAAAACCATCCTACAGCAGTAATGCACTTCATTTTACTGCTTTTATTTATTGGCTTAACTGGTAAGGAATGCTTGGACAGTGTTAGTCCTGCTTTCAAAATGTACACATTTGATTGAAATGGTACAATAATGGAAAGTGGACTGTAATCTATATTTTAGCTAAATATAAATAATTGTGTTCTTCATATCTACAGGTACCAGTTATCAACAAACCATCCAGTCCCTCCAAGACAGAGTACATGTTCTGGAAGGTGACAAAGTAACTCTCTCCTGCAACTACTCCTCGGCTAGGTACTACTGTTGGTATCTCCAGTACCCCAGTTCAGCTCCACAGTTTCTCATCTCAGATCACAACAACAAACCTGGATATTCTTTTAGTCGTGTTGACAATGTTTTTAATCTGGAGATCTCCTCTGCTGCAGTGACAGACTCTGCTCTGTACTACTGTGCTGTGGAGGCCACAGTGGCAGGAAAGACACTCTCTCTGTACAAAAACCTGGTAGCTCCTGCCAGGAGAGGTTGTTCACATGTTGCTGCCAACAGCCTCTTCCCCAGTAGTAGTAAATTAAGCAGTAAATGTTCACTAGAGGGCAGATTCCTCAAATATGTTGCACTATTTCTGCAGTGTGCTCAGACATTATAAAGAGGCCTCATAGGTGGAACATCTGTTTTTCATTGGCATTTAACCTGCAGATTAAATGGATAAACTGTTTTTTTTGGCTGCACTGATCTGTGGTATGATGGAAACATTATGGCTTCTCTAGTCATGCATACTAACACAAATTATTATAGTTTAATATGTACATTTCCCTTTCTGTTTCCAGGGCTAACAGCTGAGGACCAGATCTCTCCTGTACAAAATGAAGTCACAGGAAGAGAGGGACAATCTGTCACCCTGACATGCAACTATGATACAAGTGATGGAAATGTTTATCTGTACTGGTACCGACAATATTCTAACCAGGCACCTCAGTTTATTCTCAGAAAAGGAGCTGGTTCTTATAGCAGTGACAAACACAGCCTTGATGATTGTTATACATCCACAGCAAACAGAATATCAACTGAACTCATAACAGATTCAACCCTGGCAGACTCTGCTCTGTACCACTGTGCTGTGAAGCCCACAGTAACAGGAAACCCCTATACCCAATACAAAAACCCAAGCTGAAAGATAATGCTTTTTAAAAGCATTGTTTTAACAATAGAAAAACCAAGAACATAATGTAATTGGTCAGAGCCAGCCCAAGCCTTAAAAAAGCCCTAAGTAGAACGTGATTTGGGGGACAATAATATTTAATATCGTCAGCTTGATCATTCACACACCTACTGTAAATCTAATTCTCAATCACACACATATTAATATAATTATTTATAGCAAGATGTGTTGTTTACATCATACCATTGTTATAGCCTAGAATGTTTTTAAGTTAACTATTTTTGTTAATGTTTTTCTCTGTATTTCTGTATTTGTTTATGGGAAGCACCACTAGTGTACCGTATTCCCTCTCTGTAAAGCAATTTGAACTGCAATTCTGTATGAAAAGTGCTATATAAATAAAGATTATTATTATTATTATTGTTATTATTACCTTTCTATGGTTTTTCATCTAAAAATTCACAACAGTGGTCTGGTGCTCATTTGCCCTAAAGTGGTAACAGCACTAAGTGGTATACTAAACAGGGTGTACTGAAAAATAAACTAGCAGACAATGCAAATTAACCACTTTAATAGCTTTTCTATAGACCTCCGGACGTCATGAGACTTGTTTTGTTTACGCTGCCATTTTAGCAGGATAACAGCAAAAATGAATGTTGATACAGAAAAGGCATACATTGTTGCATAAAACTTCACCAGAATGACAATGCAGGAAATTAAGTGTTTGATGCTCAGACATTCCTGGGGGAGGATTAATGTGGACCATCCTCCATGTTCAAATTAAACAGGCTACGCTCCATCAATGCAAACACAGAAATATAAACATGATTGTAGCCTGTTAATTGATATACTGTGAAATGTGTGATTTAGAAGGCTGAGTATGTAAGGTCTGACAGATTCACATTTACACTTACAGTGCCCTCCAATGCATCATTGTAATGAACGCTTTATCATAAAAAAGAATAGTTCCTTTGATGAAAATAAATGTCCTATTCAAGCACCAAAGGCGTAAACATTTTTTGAATATTACTTGATTTATAGTTAATATAATTTACCAGTTTACCAGAAGAGGGCGCTGAGAAGGCAACATGACAACTTAAGAACTATAGCTCTAAAAACAGTAACATTCAGTGGATGCTGCATACCGATTACCATCCTACAGGAAAAATGCACTTCATATCATTACTTTTATTCACTGGATTTACTGGTAAGGAACATTTTGAAGAATACATTTTTGGGAATATTTTAAATATATAATTTTGGTATATTTAGAAATTTGAAGATAGATATGTTTTTGAGTTAAGTCAAAATAAATTATATTACTGCATTCTTCATATCCACAGGTGTCAGTTATCAGCAAACTATCCAGTCCCTCCAAGACAGAGTACATGTTCTGGAAGGTGACAAAGTAACTCTCTCCTGCAACCACTCCTCAGCAAACCTTTACTTTTGGTATGTCCAGTACCCCAGTTTAGCTCCACAGTTAATCAGCAAAGGGTATGACGACAAACCTGGATATTCATTAGAACGTAATCAAGAGAGAACTGTTACTCTGTCCTACACATACATCAAACCTGCTGTTTATGATGCCTATTTCTTCTGGTACAGGCAGTATCCAGGTCAACCACCAGAATTCCTCTGATCCAACTCTGGGAACAATGTTACACTGAAGGCACATACAAGGTTCTCTGCTAACTGTCAGATGACAAGAGATGTGTGGATCTGGAGATCTCCTCTGCTGCAGTGACAGACTCTGCTCTGTACTACTGTGCTGTGAGGCCCACAGTGACAGGAAAGACACTCTCATAGCCAATATCTATTTCTGTTTCCTAATCATTTGTAATGTATTACTTTTGTTACATATCAGTATAGATTGTAGTCTAATTTAAACCTTGTACCCAAGTTGACCATGAGGGGGCGCTGAACAATCGACAGGACAAAAAGGTCTGTATAACAACAGCTCTAATACATAGCTCAGGCATCATTCAGAGGTTGAGTGTTGCTGTGTTACATATTGATATAAATCCTACAGCAGTAATGCACCTCATATCAATGCTGTTATTTATTGGCTTAACTGGTAAGAACATTTTTTACAGTGCTACTAACTATTTATAAAGAATACTTACAATTGTTAAATATGATTTGAAAGTTGACTGTGGTCTGTATTTTACATTAAGATACATTAATAAATTTCTTCATATCTACAGGTGTCAGTTATCAGCAAACCATACAGTCCCTCCAAGACAGAATACATGTTCTGGAAGGTGACAAAGTAACTCTCTCCTGCAACTACTCCTCAGCAACATACTTCTTTTGGTATCTCCAGTACCCCAGTTTAGCTCCACAATTTCTCGTCTCAGAATACCACAAGAAACATGGATACTCTTTGAATCATGTTAAAGATGTTTTTCATCTAGAGATATCCTCTGCTGCAGTGACAGACTCTGCTCTGTACCACTGTGCTGTGAGACCCACAGTGACAGGAAAGGCACTCTCTCTGTACAAAAACCTGACAGCTCATGTAAGGTGGAAAACACCTTGGGTGTTTCTCAATGTAAAGGAAGGATCCTTGACGGCTGTATTTCAAGGATGCTATATCATCAAATCTCGACAAAGTACCGTTCCAATGTCTAGGATACTTTAGAATTCTACCAAGGACTCAGTCCTTCAATCAGAGATTTTGAAGGATGCATGTGTGCATCCTTCGCGTACTAAAAATACCCCAAATCCTGTGCGAACGTCAGAAGAGGAGAGATTTAAAAATGGCGCAAAACAAACTAACAACAATACAGCATGATCCATTGTTTTTTCAACTGTTATTAAAAAAACTAAACGCGCGGTTTAATTAAGCAGAATGATTTTGAAGGCGGGTATTTTTTTGAATGACGTCATCTTGCACACTAGCTAGGCCGTTCCATTACGTGTTCTTCGAATGTCTTCCCTAGCCTCGGAAGGACCCGACTAGGAAAGCACTTGGAAGGATCCGTCCTAACAAGGAAGCATCCTTGACATTGAAAAACACCCCATGATTCACCTCAGCCTGGAAAGACAGTGGCTCCACCTTGTGGACACACTGATAGAAGTAAAAAAATTACTTGTTTCTTTTTTGTAGTTCAGTTCAGTATAAAATACTAACCACACAAGCATTGCCTTTACCAACATAATGTTCCAGTATTATCTTTAGAGATGTCTTGCTATCATCTACTATTGAAATACCTTAGTTATGCAAAAACTGAATTATCATGTTGATTGTTACAATTTGCTGTTATTTTTGATCTGAAGAAGATCTAAAGAAATCTAAAGACAACCTCTTCCATTGGTTCCCTGCTTCTCCTGGGCCCCTAGCCTGTTGTGACTGCTTTTATCCATCCTCCAGCCATCCATCCTCATCCACTTATCCGCTTATCCACTTATCCGTAGTCGGGTCGTGGGGGAAGCAGCTCCAGCAGGGGACTCCAAACTTCTCTTTCCTGAGCCACATTATTCAGCTCTAACTGAGTCTTCCCCGAGGCCTCCTCCCAGCTGGATGTGCCTCTCTAAGTAAGATGTCTGCAACCCTCCTGAGAAAACCAATTTCGGCTGCTTGTACCCGTAATATAATTCTTTCAGTTATTACTCACCCTTCGTGACCATAGGTGAGGCAGGAACGGAAATTGCCTGGAAGATCACTTCACTTGGGGTAAGGACTCATCCCCTATCCGGAGTAGGTACTTCATCGGTTTCCTGCTGAGAACCATGGCCTCAGATTTAGCGGTGATAATCCTCATCCCAGCTGCTTCACACTCGGCTAGGAAACGATCAAATGAGAGCTGGAGGTCACGGGCCGATGATGCCATCAGGACCACATCATCTGCAATTAGCAGTGATGAGATCCCCAGGCCACCGAACCGGAACCCCTCCCCACCACGACTATGCGTTAATATCCTGGCCATGAATATCACAAACAGGATTGGTGAAAATAGCGCAGCCCTGGGGGAGACCAACCCCCACCTGAAACGAGTCTGACTTACTGCAGAGAATCCGTACACAGCTCTCGCCATGGACATACAGGGATTGGATTGCCCTTTGAGGGACCCTCTCACCCCATACTCCCGCAGCACCTACCACAGTATCTCCCGAGGAACCCAGTCA
This sequence comes from Amblyopsis hoosieri, assembly GCA_027564755.1. NCBI lineage: Eukaryota > Metazoa > Chordata > Actinopteri > Percopsiformes > Amblyopsidae > Amblyopsis > Amblyopsis hoosieri. The sequence continues at coordinate 5,402 of JAODUE010060795.1, read as the reverse complement.
TACGCCTTATCTAGATCCACAAAACACATGTAGATCGGAAGGGAATACTCTCAGGCCCCCTCCAGGATCCTTGCGAGAGTTAAGAGGTTGTCCGTTGTTCCACAAGCAGGACAGAAACTGCATTGTATCTCTTTAATCTGAGGTTCGACTATTGGCCGAACCCTCCCCTTCAGCACCTTGAAGTAGACTTTACCAGGGAGGCTGAGAAGTTTGATACTCCTATAATTGGCACACACTCTCTTGTCCCCATTTTTGAACAGGGGAACAACCACCTCTGTCTACCACTCCTTGGGCACTGTCCAAGACTTCCACGCAATGTTAAATCCCTTCCACACCCAGTGCATTCAGCATTTTTGGGCGAATCTCATGAATCCCCGGGGCTTTGCCACTGCGTAGTTGTTTGACTACCTCAGTGACATCAGCCTCCAGCTCTGTCTCTACCATAGAGGGCGTGTTATTTGGATTCTGGAATTCCTCAATGTGTTCCTTCCACCATCCAATTACCTCCTCAGTTGAGGTCAAAAATGTCCCATTCATACTGTACAGAGCTTGGATGGTTCTCCGTTTCCCCCTCTTGAGGTGGTGTACGGTTTTGCAGAAACACCTTAATGCTGACCAAAGGTCCTTCTTCATGTCTTATCCAAACTTCTCCCACACCCGCTGTTTTGACTTTTTCACAGCAGATGCTGCAGCCCTCCCTGCCCGTCAATACCTTGCAACCGCCTCCGGAGTCCTCTGGGATAGCATATCCCGGATGGCCTCCTTCTTAAGTAGGACGGCTTCCCTGACCACTGGTGTCCACCATGATGTTCGAGGGTTACCGCCCCTTGGGGCCCCTAAGACCTTGAGACCACAGCTCTCCGCTGCAGCTTCAGCAATGGAAGCTTTGAACATTGCCCACTCAGGTTCAATGTCCCCAACCTCCACAGGGATGCAAGAGAAGCTACGCCGGAGGTGTGAATTGAAGATCTCATGGGCAGGGGCCTCCACCAGACATTCCCAGTTCACCCGCACTACCCGTTTGGGCCTACCAGGTCTGTCTACAGTCTTCCCCCACCCATTGACCCAACTCACCACCAGATGGTTATCACTTGACAGCTCTGCCCCTCTCTTCACCCAAGTGTCCAAAACATGCGGCCTCAGATCAGATGATACAATCACAAAATAGATTGACCTTCGGCCTAGGGTGCACGGCCTAGGGTCCACGTCCCCAGAGCTAGCCTTTGCCGCCCGGGTCTTGTCCGCTAAGGACACTGACCTTCATTGCCAACCATATGACAGCACACCCGACTCCCACAGTTTCTCCCATGAGTGGTGAGCCCATAAGATGGAGAGGAAAGTGCAACGTGTTTGTTCGGGCTGTGCCAGGCTAGGCTCCGTGGCAAACCCAGCCACCAGGCGCTCACCAGCGAGCCCTCCCTCTGGGCCTGGCTCCAGACGGGGGCCCCGGGCTTCCTCCGGGCAGGGTAATTTCTTATCTTGGTCTTCTGAACCCTTATTAGTCTGGCCCCTCCCCTGAGACCACTTTGCCTTGGGAGATCCTACCAGGAGCACAAGGCTCCAGACAACACAGCTCTCACGGTCTTAGGGACACACAAACCTCTACACATAAGGTGAGATGATTCCCGGAGAGGCATATTAAGGCTAAATTAAAATAAATTTTATGAACCTCCTCCATGGGTTTCCATGTTGGTGAGCTGACCTGAATTAACCTAAATTTAAAAAATGATGAGAAAAACGGAAACTGAGATTTCAACATCAAGTTCATCTAACCATGAAATGATAGTGGATTTGTCTGAACAGTGATGGATGAATGTGTTTATATAGAGAAAGATAAAGTATTAACTATCCATAGCAACTGAAAATCATATATTTTTTAACTTGAGCACAATATGATGAATGCTTTTCTTACAATATGTTACTATTGTTTCAGCTGCAAAACTACAGTAGCCTACATATATACTGTACGTCTCTGATTGAAACCATATTACAATTTTGTGTATAAATACTATCTAAAACAACAACAAAAGCAATAGCCTCATTCAGTAATGGATTGATTCTGTGTTACATCCTACAGCAGCCATGCCCTTCATATCACTACTTTTATTAATGGGCTTAACTGGTAAGGAACACTAATAATGCTTGCCTTGTTTAGAATGTATACACATTATAAAGCATTATAGAGATGGTAAATAAAAGAACTGAAAGTGGACTGTGATAAATTGTGTTTTTCATATCTACAGGTACCTGCTTGGTTCAAATATCAAATATTAACGATCTTCCTCCAGCATCAATGAATCTACCTTTAATCCTTGTTACACCTTAACCAAGTGAGGGTGCAGCAACAGCAGTTTTTCACATGGGTTGATTATTGTCGCTTACGGAACCCTTTATGTCTTTATATTTAGGGCCAAATTAAAATAATTATTACGAACCTCCTCCATGTAAGTGAGCTGACCTGAATTGACCTAAATGAAAAAAATGATGAGAACAAATGAAACTAAGATTTATACTCTAACTTCATATAACCATGAAGTGATAGTGTATTTGTCTGAACAAAGATGGTTGAATGTGTTTATTTAGCGATAGATAAAGTGTTAACTATCCATAGCAAACTGTATATCATACATTTTTAACATCAAACTGGCAGGGGGCAGGATGGTCTAGTGGTTTGGGTGTTGGGCTCCCAGCCGGGAGATTGTGGGTTTATATTTATTTATTTATTTATTTTATTTATTTTATTTATATACGTATATTCGTATCTGATTTAGACCATATTACAATTTCACCAGGAGGGGGCGCTGAACAAGCAACAGGGCATACATACTATCTAAAACAACAGATCTAAAAGCAATAGCTTCATTCAGTGGATGATTGTTGCTGAGTTACATACAGTATTGAAAACCATCCTACAGCAGCCATGCCCTTCATATCACTGCTTTTATTTATTGGCTTAACTGGTAAGGAACACTAACAATGATTGCCTTGTTTATAATGTATACTGTACACATTATAAAGCATTATAGAGATGGTAAGAAAAATAACTGAAAGTGGACTGTGATCTACATTGTACTTGAACAATATAAATGAGTGGTGGTTCTTCATATCTACAGGTACCAGTTATCAACAAACCATCCAGTCCCTCCAAGACAGAATACATGTTCTGGAAGGTGACAAAGTAACTCTCTCCTGCAACTACTCCTCAGCAAACTTTTTTTTTTGGTATCTCCAGTACCCCAGTTCAGCTCCACAGTTTCTCATCTCAGAACACAACGAAAAACCTGGATATTCTTTTAAACGTAATACAGAGAGGAAAGTTTTTCATCTGGAGATCTCCTCTGCTGCAGTGACAGACTCTGCTCTGTACTACTGTGCTGTGACATCCACAGTGACAGGAAAGACACTCTCTCTGTACAAAAACCTGACAGCTCATGTAAGAGGTTGACACCACTCTGATTCACCTCAGCCTGGAAAGACGGTGGCTCCACCTAGTGGACACACTGATAGAAGTCAAAAATACTTATTTGTAGTTTCCAGTATAAAATACTAACAACACAAACAAGGTTTGCCTGTACCAAGCTAATATTCCAGTATTATCTTCAGAGATCATCTCCTGCTGAAATACCTTGGTAATCCAAAACTGAATTAAATAACATAAATATGTTGTCTCCTACAATTTGCAATAATTTTTAAAGAAGATCCGAAGGAATATAAAGACAACTGGTTCCCTGCTTCTCCTGGGAACCTAGATTGTTGTGCCATTATTAGGGTATAAAAACCAGATAAATATACATCTGAATAAATTACAAAGGTTCAGCCGATATATCTCCTTGAACTGGAAGAGAATGAACTTTATTCATGCAGGATCAGACACACTAACCACATGCTACACAGTGCGACCAACATGAAGTGATACTACTCTAATGCCTTCAATACAAATGATCTTTGTTGGATTTGAATATGTATTATACAGTTGTCTACAGTTGTTTAGTCATGTGTTTTCCCAAATTAGTCTCATGACCTTTTCTTACAGTATATTCCGTTTGTTACATATCAGTAATTGTAGTCTATTCCTATCTAAATTGACCAAGAGGGGGCGCTGAACAATCTACAGGCCAAAAACAGTCTTTAAAACATATCTAATTCAGCATTCATTGGCTGAGTGTTGCTGTGCCTGTGTTACATATTGATGTCCATCCTACAGCAGCTATGCACTTCATATTACTAATTTTATGTATTGTCTTAACTGGTAAGGAACAATTTGACAGTGATAGGCCTATTTAGAATGAATTTTCAATATATATGCATTTACAATTTCAGAATTGGTGAATATGATTTGAAAGTGGACGGTGATCTGTATTTTAGTTCAACAAGATTCATTGTTTATTTCTTCATATCTACAGGTGTCAGTTATCAGCAAACCATCCAGTCCCTCCAAGACAGAATACATGTTCTGGAAGGTGACAAAATAACTCTCTCCTGTAACTACTCCTCAACTGCCTCACTAAACTACTTCTTTTGGTATCTCCAGTACCCCAGTTCAGCTCCACAGTTTCTGGTCTCAGAACACAACAACAAACCTGGATATCATTTTAGTCGTGTTGACAACATTTTTAATCTGGAGATCCCCTTTGCTGCAGTGACATACTCTGCTCTGTACTACTGTGCTGTGGAGCCCACAGTGACAGGAAAGACACTCTCTCTGTTCAAAAACCTGACAACTTGTGTAAAGCTGTCAGCTGTCAGGACATTTTAACATTAGAGTTTATGGGGATTGCCTTCTTTTAGCAGTCAGCCTCAAGTGGCCATTCAATTAACTGCATGTTTTCACACTTCCATATTGTATTCATTTCTCAGCACGGAAGGTTCCTGCTTGGTTCAAATATTAACGATCTTCCTCCAGCAGCAATGAATCTACCTTTAATCCTTGTTACACCTTAACCAAGTGAGGGCGCAGCAACAGCAGCTTTTCACACTGGTTGATTATTGTCGCTTACGGAACCCTTTATGTCTTTATATTTAGGGCCAAATTAAAATAATTATTACGAACCTCCTCCGTGTAAGTGAGCTGACCTGAATTGACCTAAATGAAAAAAATGATGAGAACAAATGAAACTAAGATTTAGTCTTTAAGTTCATCTAACCATGAAGTGATAGTGTATTTGTCTGAACAATGATGGTTGAATGTGTTTATTTAGAGATAGATAAAGTGTTAACTATCCATAGCAAACTGAATATCATACATTTTTAACATCATATTGGCAGGGGGCAGGATGGTCTAGTAGTTTGGGTGTTGGGCTCCCAGCCGGGAGATTGTGGGTTTATATCTCACATGGGTTATCTACATTTTAATACCAAAATAAGCTTTGTAACTTGTTCAGAACTGCATAAATCTTTACGAA
>JAODUE010060784.1:0-16710 GCA_027564755.1 Amblyopsis hoosieri | reverse complement strand
AATGGACTGTGTAGGGCATCTATGTGCAATTTGAACAATGTTTGAAATTTAACATTTTCTAAAAAAATATCAAAACTTTATTTAAAAAAATTGACTGTGTATGGCATCTCTATGTGCAATTTGAACAATGTTTGAAATTTTAAATTTTCTTAAAAAATATCAAAACTTTATTACAAAAAATGGACTGTGTAAAGCATCTATATGTGCAATTTGAACAATGTTTGAAATTTTCATAAAAAATATTAAAACTAATTTAAAAAAATGACTGTAGGGCATTTTTATGTGCAATTTGAACAATGTTTGAAATTTTCTAAAAAAATATAACTTTATCTCTGCAATTTGAACAATGTTTGAAATTTTCATAAAAAATATTAAAACTTTAATTTAAAAAAATGACTGTATGGCATTTCTTTGTGCAATTTAAACAATGATTGAAATTTGAAATTTTCTAAAAAAATATCAAAACTTTATTTCAAAAATGGACTGTGTATGGCATCTCTATGTGCAATTTGAACAATGTTTGAAATTTTCAAAAAATATATATCAAAACTTTATCTCTATGTGCAATTTGAACAATGTTTGAAATTTTCATAAAAAATATTAAAACTAATTAAAAAAAATGACTATGGCATTTTTTTGTGCAATTTAAACAATGTTTGAAATTTGAAATTTTCGAAAAAAATATCAAAACTTTATATCAAAAAATGGACTGTGTAAAGCATCTCTATGTGCATTTTGAACAATGTTTGACATTTTCAAGAAAAATATAAAAACTTTATTTCAAAAAATGGATTGTGTAAGGCATATCTATGTGCAATTTGAACTATGTTTGAAATTTTAAATTTTCTTAAAAAATATTAAAACTTTATTACAAAAAATGGACTGTGTAAAGCATCTCTATGTGAAATTTGAACAATGTTTGAAATGTTCATAAAAAATATTAAAACTTAAATTTAAAAAAATGACTGTAGGGCATTTTTATGTGCAATTTAAACAATGATTGAAATTTGAAATTTTCTAAAAAAATATCAAAAACGTTATTTCAAAAAATTGATTGTGTAGGGCATCTCTATGTGCAATTTGAACAATTGTGTCCTCCTAGTGCAGGAGAAAAAAAAATGTCAGCAAAATGTTTTTTCTCCCAGCATCTGTTACTATTTTTAGAAGTTTTTTTTTCTCACCAGTTTTTTTTTTTTTACTTCGTAAAAACAAAAAATTCCTTTGCCATTATATTTTTGACAATGTGAAAAAATATTTCATCACAATATTTTATTCTTCTTTCCATCTGTTATTTTGTTTAGTTTTTTACTTTGGAAAAAAAAATCTCTTAATCACAATTTTTTTTTCTTATAATTGATTTTATTTTTTTACTGTGGAAAAAAAAAAGTTTCATATCAATATTGTTTTTGTCTTATTATTTTAAAAAATTTCCTGACTTTTTTGTTTTATCCCTATGGGAGCCTCCTAAGGGGCTCCATACATACAAGTGTAGATTTCACCAAGATATTTTTACTCTCATTTCTCATTTCTCATTTCAAAACATTATGTGCTGTACACACTGATAATTGCTGACCATGCTGTTACTCGGGAATAGTAATAAGTTACTAGTTACTCCTTTAAAAAGTAATAATATTACTTTACTTATTGCTGGGTATTAAAAGTAATTAGTGTCATTACTAGTTACATTACTATATTACTTTAACAATCACTACCCTTATGAAAAATGACAACCTGCGTAGTCAGCTCATTTTAGAATGTAATTATTGGAACAATAATGAACCTTAGGAGTCAACAATCAGCCAAAGTGAAAACATTGCAGCCTCACAAATCAGATGATTGAAAGGTTTGTTCAATTAGCCTACCCTAAGTTTGCTAGGACCAGAAATCCCGTTCTTGTAATGCAGTAATGCATCATTACTTACTAATTAAAACTTTTAAGAACTGTAAGAATATTACAGTAACTAGTTACTGCCCAACGCTGATGACACACATAAATAAGGCAAATACATCTGGCTCACACCAATGTTCAAAGCACTGATAATGTTGACCCATATTCCCAAAGAATACTAAGGAAGACATTTGGACACATGCTGATCTGAGGGAAGTGCTTTTGGGAACCTGGTCTAGTTTCTGTGGATTTGGAGATAGAGTCCCTTTGCTGTGGGAGAGCGTTAGTAACCTGGCCTCAGCAGAATATAAATATATAACCAAGGGGGAATTACCCCTGGGGGTTGGTGGGAATATCCCAGACTACCACACCAGGGATATTCCCATCTACTGAGGATGTCCAGTTAAAAGATTACATTTTCTTTTAGCATTTTACAGTAGTTAGACTGTATGTTCATATTGTGTACAGCATGTATAACACAGCAATATATTTATTTAATAGCCAACTGTTTTGTTTGAATTAGCATTTAATTACAGGCATTGTAATAACATGAGTATATTACATAGTAATATATTTATTTCATAATCAATTGTTGCATTTGTTTGAATTAGCATGTTACGGTATTTAGATTGTATATACGCACATTGTATATAAAAAACAGTAATATATTTATAGTCTACAATATTTTGTGTCACTGAAGTTAAGGCAATCAAATGTAAGCTGTACTTTCTCACATATGGAAACATTTCCAACATGATGTGTTTTACGTAGAAGGTGCAGCACTGCATGCCTACCTGTGGTAGCCTTTCCAATACTTAACGTTTGTCCTAAAAATAGAGGAAAAAGCATGATTGGAATATATGGGGAATCAGCATAGACTGAATGGACAGACCCTCTGTGACGTCACCATAGACTGTATATATAAATAGACAGACCCTCTGTGATGTCACCATAGACTGTATATATAAATGGACAGTCTATCCTGAGTGATGTCACCCATACCTTTTCTCAAGAACGTGTTGGAAGCATACATAGACTTATTAGGTTTGAAGACTGTGCTGAGCTAGTCTCAGCCTCTTCCGTCCAACAGCACTGCGTCACATACTGTATGCAACTCTGTGTCGGCTAATTAAAAACTAATAATACAAAACTCATCTTATCATCTCTCAAAGCTTGTTGGTTTAGAGATAACAGCTCTGTATTCAACAAGTGCCTATTTGACTATTTTGCTATGTTGGACTAGAGAGAGAATAACAATGCGGTTAATTCATAGCGGTCACGTTTTAATTCGTAGAGAACTAAAGGCTGAGATGAAAAGCGCATTGTTATTCTCTCTGACTAGCAATAGAAATAAATCAAAGGCCAGAGAGTGAAATCCCACATGGAGATTGGGCAGACATAATAAAAACCCAGAGCCTGCTGAGTTAGTCAAGGCTGCTACTTGATATCAGGCTGTTGTCTGTTGGAGTGAACTCAACTGAACTTTTGTTCGTTTCTAAATTTGGAGAAGGAGAAGCATAGAATAGAGGTCTGCTTTGGGTAAACATCCTTGACATCCACCTGCATGAGAAACCAGACCTGGCCATAACCTCCTTCCACTATCACTGGTCTTCTGCTGACCTTTTGCGGTATCTGTGCTGTAGAGCAGCCAACTTCAGCAAACAAAGAGGTCTCTCACCCACTAACCATCTTTGCTTTTGGTGTCGTTCAGCTTCACTGAACGACTGTTCATCTTAAAGCCACATTCTGGATTAGTTTCATCTGAACAAATGCTGAATCTTTATTTGGTTCACCTCAGTGAGCGGCAAACAGTAGCAAAACCCTTATGTGTTTTAGTACATGCTGGCCGCACCGTTCTCACGAGCAGGTCCTGGCTAAGCCCCGGTGATGGCTGGGTATGTCAAGCAGACATTCCATACATGCGGTGAACTTCAATCAGAAGGATATTAATCACTTTTTACAAGTCTGCCTCAGCCTTCCTGGTCTGTGTGTGTGTGTGTCCTAGATGTGCAGGTTTGTCTCCTGCCACCCCCCCATGCCCAGTACTTGGCAGCTCATCTGAGGGCCACAAGGGCCAATCTGTGAGGTGCTGTTGACAGAGCACAGGACCGTGTACTCGGGGGAAGGGCAGGGGGGGAGAGGAGTGGGGGAGGGAGGGGGGAGGGGATAGAGCACATAGCGTGAAAGTGAAGAATGCGCGGATAGGAGCACAGAATGGTCCGGCCTCCAGGAGCCCCCCCATGCAACATTGCTTACCCCCATACCCCATCCCCCCTCCGCACCCTCTCAGCCATCCACCTCCACTCAGGACTAGTTCATTTAAATGGGGCTAGTCCTCCAGAGAGCGAAGGAGCTCATCGCGTCATTGGTATCTCTATCTATTGGTGATCGCTGCCATGCAAGGTGCGACCAACCACCGGGAGCAGTTAGGGTTAGGTGTCTTGCTGAAGGATGCTTACAGGTAGGTCAGCATCAGGGTTTGAACTTCCAGCTGGGAGCCCAACACCCAGACCACTAGACCATCCTGTCCCTGGCAGTGGGATTGAATCTCATGTACATTTACTGTAGAATATTTGAGACAACCCCAGAATGAGTCCTTTATAAATGTGCGGTGATGGTCTAAATATAGATTTTTCTGAAAGGTACAGTACATACACACTAGCCTGGTGTGACCAGACCATAATTCACTTTGTGAATAGGTCTGGCCACGCTCCATTGGGAAGTGTTCGCAGTCATATCCTCCTACTGGGCGTAGACCTCTGGCTAATGTTTTAATTATTGGACAGTGCTGAACCAATCAGCATTGCTACAAGTGTTTTGATAGTTCTACCACCATTTGGAAACACGCTGGACTCCAACGTCATCTCCCTAACCCACGCTGATTGGGCCGCCCGCAGGGTGGCTGTGCGAACGCTACCGTGATCAGGGTTTGTCTGTAATCTCAGGGAAATAAATTGAGCTGAGAGCATAGTTGTCACACACACACACGGTTGGAAAGTAACTGATAAAAAAAAAAAAAAAAACTAACTGTAAACCATTACAGTTACCAGCTATATATATATATATATATTTTTTTTTTTGTATTTTGTATTTTTTTTGGAATATTAGATTATTACTTATAGGAGGAGAAAACAATCAGCTGTTTCTCCTATTCATTATAGTAACATCAATCAAAATTTAAAATGTTATTTAAAATGTAGTCTGCAACGGATTACTTTTAAAAAGTAACTTACTTAACAATGCACACACACACACACACACACACACACACCTAAACTTATCCCACGCTGCGTGTACTAAAATCTCTCCTAGAACACCCGTAGCAAAACACATCACACACTACAATCCACACTTTTCCGAGCTTTCAGATCAGAAAATGAAGAAGAGGGGCGTGAACATTTCAAAGCAGTGCCCTGGTCACCTGAGCTCTCGCGAGGTCAAGGGTCAGCTAATGAAATCCACCACCAGTATCCAAGGTCTTAAGGGAACCCATTGCATTGCTGAATATGTTTATTTGTATTTTTTATGATTCTGTCATTAATATTATTTTTGTTGTAAGGTGTTGTGTTTTAATGTTGGCTATGCTATATGGCTATATCTTGGTCAGGAAGCTTTTGTAAAATATATATTTATATCTAGTACACACGTACACGGATATACAGTGTTTTTAAACAGATTTTCCTTATTAATTTAAAAAGAATCCATATAGCACTGTTTAAAAAACGAATCTCCATCCACATGCAAACACAACTGCATGCTGAAGAAAAATGCAATATGCAAACAAAAGATATAACATGGCACACTCTGACGTCAAACCAAGGAGATAGCGGTGCACAAGCTGATGTTACAAGCCAAAACTCAGTTTGACCCGTCTACACGCGACCGTGGAACATCGAAGCAGTTTTGCTAAAAGTGATCGTATGCACCGTTTCCATGTGGATGAAAGACCAAACCACATAGAAACAGCTCACAATTTTAAAATAGCCTCGTACATATGGGCTAGGCATTAATCTCAGTAAGACTTTCCTGGTTAACTAAAGGTTATAATATAATAATTGCAGCATGGGTGACAAGGACTAGACAAACCATTTTTTTTTCTCCTCTGGGGACTGCAGACATAAGCTAAGCTAGCATCCATAAGCTATACTAATACACTGTCCAAAAGTAAAAAACAATGAACTAAATCAAAACTCTTTCACTGCATAATAATAGTTAAATGTAGCTGTAATGTACTGTAATTACATCTTTGTATTAAAATGTTATTACATGCTACATGAAGATGTAGCTTGTACATGTTCTTTTAGAATCACAGGCTGTGAAGGATGAGTAATTCATAAAATTACCATCTTCGTTAGGTGAAGCATTGCTATAAATGTCTCACAAAAAACGAAATTCTTAAATTCCAGTCGAGGGGATCGGTTACTCGTCATCACACACATTCATGGCAGACATCCCCCCCTGCCCCTTTCTCAAGAGGACACCAGCTGACACCGCTTTCATCTGCTCATATTTTTTCCTCATTGTGATGGAGCAGTCTGTGAGGTGTGTGTGTGTGTATGTGTGTGTGCGTGTCTGTGTGTGTGTGTCTGTGAGGTGTGTGTGTATGTGTGTTTATGTGTGTGTGTGTGTCTGTGAGGTGTCTGTGTGTGTGTGTCTGTGAGGTGTGTGTGTGTGTTTATGTGTGTCTGTGTGTGTGCGTGTCTGTGTGTGTCTGTGAGGTGTGTGTGTGTGTGTCTGCGTGTGTGTGTGTGCGCGTGTCTATGTGTGTGTGTGTGCGTGTCTATGTGTGTGTGTGCATGTCTATGTGTGTGTGATATATCGCTCCACACCAGCTGCTCAGATGAACATGTGTGAAGTCCCCCCCCCCCAGTAGTGGGAGATTTACCTCTCCGCCCGCACAGCCAACCCCAAGAACAATACCAGGGGTAATGGCTCCATTCAGCGGGGCAGATTTACCGCCCCTCCTGCCCAGCATCTGCTCACATTGTTTCCCAGGATTTGTCTTGAATACGTTCAAAGCATTGGTGATAAAACTGGAATGCAGACATCACCCCGCCCCCCCCACAGTAAAGACACCCCCTAGAGTTGACATGTCCCCTCTTCTTCCCATGCATAGGGTTAGGTGTCGTTGCTCAAGGACACCGCGACACTGGTGAGGAGTTAGCCAGGATCGAACCAGCAACTTCCGGATCACCTGTCACCCTGTCTCCACACGCTACACCACTGCACCGCGTGGCACGGCTTGGGCCGGTGGAAGGTTGCTTGGCTACCAGAGTACGCCGATGCTGAGCACATCACAGTCTCGGGTACTTCTCCACAGAACATCTAAGGGGAAATGTTTCTGTGAGACGCTAGCTTAGACTCTTCCATCCATGTTACTCAGGAATTGTAATAAGTTACTAGTTACTTATTACTCCTTCAAAAAGTAACACCGTAACTATTAGTTACTTGGATTAGTAATTGTATTATTACTGTTTTTGGAAATAGTAATTAGTTACACTACTAGTTACTGAAAAAAAGTAATAACATTACAGTAACTAGTTACTAGTAACTGCCAAACACTGATTAGCAATACGTCTGCACGCAAATCTGCACTGAACATCTGATACCGTGTGCCGTAAGCACTTTCAGGAAGTGGGGATGTCGATTTTCATTGGCTGTTATCACTGTAGCACTAGCTGTTCTGTGCTCGTAGAGAAAATAATCTGGTGTTTCTACACAGCCTTGGCTCTGTAAACAGAGTGTAAACAGTATAAACACAAACAAAGTGGTGCAGACTGCACAACACAACACACAATATCCCAGCCTTGGCAATATGTGTCCAACGTGCTCCTGAGGGAGCACCCTATGGCATTGAATGGAGAGGGGCTTTTGTTTTGATTTGAGTTCAAATATCAACGGTGTCTCTGCAGAACGCCTGACTGCACCTTTAAAACGCCATGCAGCGTTCCAGTAAGCCTACATTCCCCACCTGGGATGCCCACCACCTGCAGAGCCCCAGAGAGAGGCTTAGAAAAGAGGAAGCAAGGGGGGAAGGTCTTTTGCCGATTCCCCCGCCTCGCTGGTGCCTCTGAGGCCATACTGATGCCCGAGGACCCCCCCCCCCCCCGCTACACCCCCGCCTCCACCCGACCTGACCTCTCTGAACTATGACAGGGACCATTCGCATGACTGGGTCGAGGGGAAAGTCAACAGTGTTGGGGGAGGAGGTAAATGTGTCAAATTCTAGCATATGTCTCACTCCCATTCAGGTGGGAGGGGAGGGGGGGGGGGGGAGCTTTCCCTGCCTAGTTCTCTCTGTCAGTCCAATCTGTTAGTCCCTCTGCGGTGCTGCAGTACAGCACCGGCACTGCACGTCCTGATATACTGTTAGTATGTTCAAACGTCTGATGCACAAGTCCACACAGACTGTGGAGGCTTTAACACACAAACAGATGTCCCCTAGGCGGAAACATTAGCATGTGCATTAGCTGTGTGTGCGCTACCTTATTGCCTTTTGGGTAATTCATTTTGATTTAGTTAGTTGATTTGTTTTAGTTAGTAGTATAATAATAATAATAATAATAATAATAATAGTTTTATACTGTGGGTTTAGCACCACAAATACATATTGGGAAGGCGCATACTTTTAAAGGCCTAACATACAGCAATTGTGTCTTGCAACCAGTGGACGCTGAAAGGAATTGCATATTAAGGTGGAGCAGGTGATCAAAAAGTAAAAATGTTGCTGGTTCAAACCCTGTTGCCTCCTGACTAAGTGTCAAGGTGTCCTTGAGCAAGACAGTTGGATGACACCTTGCATGGCTGACACCACCATCGGTGTGTGGATAACACAGTGCAAGAGTGGCCGATAGTTTGGAAAAGCTCCATTATAAAATGCAAATCAATATTCCATCATTATTTTCATTGTAAACGGACTGTATTTATATAGGCTTTTCTAACCTTCCTGCCACTCAAAGCGTTGTACAGTATTTTGCCTCACATTCACCCATTCACACACACATTCATACACCGATGGTGATGGCTGCCACGCAAGCCACCACCTGCCCACCAGGGGGAGCAGTTAGGATTACGTGTCTTGCTCATGGACACCTCGACACTTGGTGAGGAGTTAGCCAGGATCGAACCAGCAACTCCTGGATCACCTGTTGACTTGCTATACCCACTGCCGTGCCACTGTCCAGTGTATAATGACAATAAAGTTACTTTACATTCCTCCTTTGATTTGATCAAGTCCTAGAGTATATGGATGTTTTTCCTCTTTATATCTGGTATAAAGGGGGTACAGAAGCCAAACCGGTTTGAGAAGCGCCTCTAGAGGTAGCGACTGCTCCCCAACAGCAACTTGTCACCACGACAACTCACCTGGTAACCCCCCTCCTCTCTGTCTCGCTGATGCCTTCATATGAGCAGTGGCACCGCATTTCTGACCTAGACTGTGTGCTATTAGCAAGTATACAGTGTGGATATCTACCACCGCACCGACACCTGGGGTTCAGCTGACGATGAATATCCACCGTCTGACAGACATGCAAAGCTGCATATGTGCATCTCAGCACATCTCCGTGGTCCAATCGATACACAGACAAGGACATGGCACAATTAATGTCATCTGAAAGCTGAGCCATGAAACTGAAAGCTGTGAAATGATTTCCTGCCCGATTTGGCTCCATATATTCCAAAAAAAAGTATTCTGTTACCCCTAGTCTGGGGCACAAGGGGCAAATGGATGTTGTATCCTGAAACAAGATCTCAAATGGATGATGAGTAGCTTAGTAACTTCAGCACAGCCCTGATGTTGGAGATACATTGATGGTAATGCATTATCAACAATTTTGCTGAATGGTTTATTAAATTTCTTTTTCTTTTTCACATACAAATTACAATAAATGGTTGGGTGCAAAGCAAACTACTGTTATGAACTATTAATGACTTCCTGATATTTAATAATCGGTTAAATATTACTTTGGAATATTTCGTCGTCCAGCAACCATTTTGGGAGATTTACCGTAGAGAAATATGGGTGGAGACTGACATGGCTCGACGTTTCTCACGTGTGCATTTTGGCATCTGCAGTAGCTTCTGCCCTCTGGTTTTAGACTGACTCACTGAATCCAGCTTTAGGAAGTACAGGTGCATCTCAATACATTAGAATATTTAATATGATCATTTCAATAATTCTATTGACAAGGCAAAACTCATATATTGTGGATAAATTAGTCAATAGAAACTAGTTAATCAAGATTAAAACAAATACAGTCTTGAACTATTTCACTTTGGGGTGAAGTTAATCCACGATATAAATGAGTTTCACTTTGTCAGTTGATTTATTGAAATTACTTTCCTCAATATTCTAATATGTTGAGATGCACCTGCAGTATATGACTGAGATGCACCTGCAGTATATGACTGAGATGCACCTGCAGTATATGACTGTCGCCACAAGACGTCAAACTTTACCGGCTATGCCAACACAGAGCAGAGGAGCTTGGATTACAGCACAACACATTCATTATGTGCTCAGGATGCCATTACTACACTATATATTTACTACATAGTTGTTTGCTGCTGTGCTAATGTTTAAAATATCACATATATGACCTTAAAGGTGGACTCAGCGATTGTAAGATAATACATTTTTGGTCAAACTAACTGAATATCTTCCCATTGTCTTCTAGCCGCCGTAGACTCATGGTGTTTCAGACAGAATCGGACGTGCAACGACTTTAAACGAGGCTCCATATTTTTCTCTCCCTGCGCCATTCTAAATCCTGCCGGGCGGAGCTTCGGTACTAACGGAGAGCCTGTCTAAACAAAGTATCTGATGTTAGTCAAACTGGTTTGGCTGGAAGCAGGGAAAAACACACCATCTACCAGTATTCATACCATTTTGGGCCGCGACATATTTTGATTTCTGTTTTACGCCAAGTGTACGGTACACCGTGAGTAAAAGTGGAAAACGGAACACCGTGAGTCTACGGTATCCGTTCTGTGTGATGAACATACTCCTGTGTTTATACACCGCCTTGGGAAGACAAACAAAAATGGCACAATGCAATGGTTTTGCTTGAGTTCACATATCCAAACAGTCCTTCACTGGGATAGCTGGCTCCATCTTCAAACATTACGTCACACGTAGCCATTTGTGTGCGTGCTGTCGGGCGGTAGGCCCAGCTCTTCCAGGACCTTCCTCTCCAGGGAAAGGTATTCCTCGTAGGACTTCAGGCTCTCCTCTTCAATCTGCTCTATAGTCCTCTGTGGCACAGGGATCTCCTGGTGAGCAGAACCATGGAAAGCATGATGGAAAGAGCAAAACCAGAGCCATGTAGAAGAGAGAGTCGCGGCAATGGTTACAAATTAATTATGGTCCTGTGATTCACGTAGACACAAAACAGGAAGTGCTTGGCGGTCAATTTGAACCGATAAATACATTCTATTTTTTGTGATCAGTAGTCAATAAATACATTTAGAATATGCTTAATAGGGCGTTTCTAGTGTTCGCAGCTAATTTTGAGGTTCCACGATCTGCCATTGCTGTTGACGCGACTCTCTGTTCTACATGGCTCTGGGTAAAACTATCAATCTATTCATCCATCCCTCCCTCCAATTTATTTATTATAATTATTATAATAATTGTACACTTTTACAAGTACATATTTAGTGCAATTATATAGTTTGAACTTGGCAGTTGCTTGTATTAAATTTCCCTCAAGGGAGCAATAAAATACTGTCAAGTTATCCGACATAGTTTTATTATTATTAGTTTTAATCAAATTACAGAATAGGCATTAGGTCTGGTCTTGACTTTTATAGCTTCTTAAAAATCCCAATAGTGTGTTGCATTGCAAAGTTGTTAAATTAAACAAAGGCTATGGATTAGCGTTCCAAATTTGAAATGTTCTCATGCGAACAGAATATACCTTTCTATTTGTCTGTATGACTTTCAGATAAGACAAACCACTTCACAGGTATTCACACAAACACACAGCCCTAAACCATATAGCTGTGTTTAAATTCCTGACATGGTCCTGGTGAAGTATTTGACCTTCGAGTTAATGAGGTGTTTGCGCCTTATGCTAACAATGCCTAACCTGACATGCCAGAGGAATTGTAGTCACACGTCCATCTGGGTAGCCGTACATTGAAACTGTTTGTGAACGGCAGGTACTTAAATACGTGGCAGTTGATTGGATGAACCATCTGGTCGTTTTCGCTGTCGGCACCATGGTCGGCACACCTAAACCGCGCTTGCACAGCTACAAACACCACGCTGATTTGGAAGTTCAGTTGCTACTCGGACACATTCAAAATTATCCCCCAGGTTTTCCAGGCGAAATTCAACTGAGGCTTGCGAGATCAGTAGGGTCTTGCGAGGCTAAACAGTGCCTAGCAATGCATGGGAACAAAATTTACCTAAACAATGTTAAATGTTCAGTTATTGTATGTATGACTGTTACATAACATAACCACACACGGTTGTAAAAAAAAATGTGTGATTACTTACTGCTCCTTCACTGGATGAAGAAAGCCAAATGTATTTATAATCAAAAACACGCATTTTAATTAACAGCTTCAGATATTCCTGTAGAGGTGCAAATTGAACATGTCACATCAAGAACTGTTAATTAAAAGCTATGAATTATTTTTATTTATCTATCTGTTAAAATTCTCTATAAATGTCTTACATATTTGCATTGCAATCACAGTACTGCACTGGCACATGGGACAGTTCTGTGATACACACATGATTGGAATGTGTTTAGCTCAGAGCCAAACCGCCTGCCAGGTAATTGGGTCTATAAAACATTTATGAGGAATAAATGTATCGCCTCAAATGTGTTAGTTCTCCTTAAGAAATAATCTAATGTCTCTTGTTTGTAACTGTTCAATAATAGTTAAAGGGATAAAGGAAATCTGGCAATAATAATGCAGTATTTCTCAGATTACTTTTGTTGTCTTTTTACCGGCGAGGCTTTAATTGCATTTCCAGTAACCTGTGTAGTTTTCGTTAGCTCTCCAACTCTCCAATGCTGTCTCTTTCCCTCGCTGAGCTCCGTGTGTGTGTGCGTATGTCTTAAAAAATAAATAATAGTCCACCAGCCACTGGTCTCTGGTTCTCCATCTTTGTTCTAAAGCCATACGCCCCCATACGCCCCCATACGCCTCCATACGCCTCCATACGCCAGCCATTTCAGCAACACCGATCATCTGAGCGGACATAACGTTTCCTATGTGTGTTATGAAATGAATGATATGAGACAAACCCAGTTGCGTAGCTTTCTATTTGACTGGACGGGCATTTCTTACCATATATTGAATAATTGTAAATATTGAAATATTGAATCGAATGGGTTCCGCCTCTTTTGCTCTACACACAGACGTGATTGGTCAATACCAGACAGAATAGAAACATACAGAAACCAGGACACTTCTGGTACCAATATCTTGTCCCCCTGCCTATTCTGCATATTCATATGCAGATGTTTGTTTTAAAGAGAAGAGTGGGCACGTGATCATAATACAGTCTAAGCTGTGAACCCAAAGAATTTGATAGAATACGTTTAACGAACCTTTGCAGTCTCAGTCTAACTGCCGCTCTAGCCACCCTAACCACCGCTCTAGAAACTCACCACTCTAGAAACCCACCGCTCTAGAAACCCACCGCTCTAGAAAATCACCGCTCTAGAAACCCACCGCTCTAGAAACCCACCGCTTTAACCGCAGCTCTAGAAGCCGACCGCTCTAGAAACCCACCACTATAATTTACCACCGCTCTAGAAAACTGCTGCTCTAATTAAGGTTCTGGAAAACCACTGCTTTAGAAAACCACCACTCTAACCATCGTTCTAGAACATAAAACGTGTGTCTCACCGTTTTCTTCTTTTGTGCCTCAGTCTCCTCCACCTTTTTCTGCTGTGCCCATATCTCCTTCCTCTTCTCAAAGTATGCCAGCCTCTCCACCTCCTTCTCCAGGTACTTCTCCATACTCAGCTTCTGCACGCACGCACGCACACAATGTAAAACTTCAAAGTTCTCTTGTTAACTCACTTTATCTATCAATCAATCAATCTGTCTATCTGTCTGTCTATCTCTTTATGTGTCAACATTGTAGTTTGTAGCGGACTGAGGTTCATATAATTAATCAAGACATTACATCAGGGAAAACCCAAGTACCTCACTGGCAGAAGAGGTAAGCAATGAACTTGGGCTCTGGAGAATGTGCAGCGTTCCGACATCATCCGACACTGCCAGGAAGTGTTCCTTGTCTGTCCAGGAAAAATGAAAAACAGACACCGTATGTCACGGAAGTGTGCAGCGACTGAAGGTACACGTCAATAGAGACATGTGATTTCCCCTTTGGAACATAACACGGTACGTCTAATATGGCCGCAACACAGTGGTGCATTGATTTACTGTGGTCCGGCTTCAAATATAGACGTTGATTGAGGATTTTCAGGGTAAGGGGTAGTAGCATATGGCTCCAATTCCCAGAAGCTGCTTAGGTATGCACTATATGTTTCTGTATATGACTGTAAATAATTATTGTTCATAAATTCAAAATAACATTTGAAAAGTGAACGATAATTATGTAATATTTATCCAGAAACAACATGTAAAACATGTTCCATTATGTCATTTTTTTGGGGCGACCCAGCCACCCAGCCAACTCACCGGACACAGTCCAGGGTGTAACGCAGGCGATCTTGCTGCTGGCAAAGTTCTGCACCTGGGCGGGCTTGTGTGTCTGCTCCAGCAAGTCCCAGAGCTCCAAGTGGCCGTCGGCCCGCCCGACAAAGAGCACCGCTGGCTGGGTTGGGGACCAGCAGCCTGCGGTGTAGCGCTCCCCCGAGCAGGCTGAGAGCAGTAGGGGGCCAGTCTGGAGGTGTGGTGTTTGGATATATATATATATATATATAAATAGGGTTAAGGTTAGAATATAATATACCGTAATGCACCTCAGGTGATGCTGTTGCCACGTTACGCAAAAGAAATGTAACAATTTGTGAATAATGAAACAAATTACTTTCTACAGGGAGTAAAGCAAAGCATTACTTTTTTAATTTTTACTGTATACTGTACATACTGTACAGTATACATATATACTGTATACACATACAGTATACATGATGAGTAATGTATACAGTATATGATGAGTAATGCATTATTACAAATTACTCATCATGTATACTGTACACATACTGTATTGCATATACAATGAGTAATGTGTAATGCATTACATTCTTTGAGTAACAGTTAACCACATCACTGACCATGTAGCCCAGTTATCCAATGCAATGTTTAATCAGTTTAATAACATGTTCTGTCATAACGGTGTATTCAAAAAGTTAATTGAAACTTAATGGAATCTATTAGTTTACACGCTGACAAAACTGTGTAATGTTTTTACACAGTATGAATTAAGAACAATTTAACAAATGAATAACCCTACTATTGGCTCTTAATATAACCTAACAGATGGGGGAGATGTATGTATTTGCTGTAGCTGTTTACCATTACTCCTTCCTTCCAGATGGCAAAACTCCAGCCTCCAACAGTCAGAATAACGTCTTGGAAGAATGGCGAGCGGCACACAGTGTTCACTAACCCGTCATGGATGGTAAAACAATGAGTGGGCTTTGCACCTATTAGTGAATGCACACAAACACAGAGGAAAGAAGTGTGTGTCCCAGTTTATGGGCTACGGCTGACTTCATTCACAGACAGGTGAAAATATGTGTGAGTGTGATTAGGAGAAAAGTATGCGTATTTGTGCCTAATGAACGGTTGCAACAATGTTGGTTCTGTGCGCACGTACAGTATTCCAGTTTCCCTCGCGTCATAAAATCCCAATCAGAAGGCAAAATTAGTTGTGGACTCACAGACACCAGGTCTGTTCTAGTTTAAACACGCCAATTTCCCCTTTATTATTCATTACTTAATCATTAATTAAGCACACATGGGAAAGCGAGGCCGTACAAACAGCAATTTTCTTCCAGCCATATATTCCTGTAAATCTCTTACCCTGAATGCAATGCGATAAGCGTAAGAGAAAGATTAAAAACATGGCGAACCAAAATTATGGAGCTGACTTAATTACACATGAGAGTTTTATTTTTAGAGGGCTTTTTATTCTACATAAAGGCCTTTGCTAGTGTACAATACATCTGTGAGCAATGTTAAATTACCAACCACACAAGCCCTCTCCAACCCAGACAATCCTGTGTTCAACATTTGTTCTTGCTGCCTGCATGTTAATTGTATCTTAATTAATAAATGCTAAATTACAAGATTATTAAGATAATAACTAATTATTTTTTCTCTGGTTAGCCTCTGAACAATAATAATGGTACTCACTGTAAAGCCTTTCAGTGTCCTTGTCTTTCTCCAACCTCCAGTCGGTATACAGGAGCTCTCCATCCTTTTGTGAGACACACCAGACATTATAGAGGAGACAGGCCACTTAATTAAGAGAATTATGAATGGAGCTCTATGGAAGAGGTCCGTAACGGCAAATATGGTGGCTTGAGGAAAAGAGCAAATAGTCTATCCTAGAAAATCTGCTTTTATTCCACTTTTAATAATTAAAGCGGTTAACTTGGTCTAACTGTCAGTTACGTACGCTTTTTATGTTACAGCATAATAATCAATTATCAGCGTTAATTATTGTAAGCAATTGCATTGCTCTGTGGTCATAGGCTAACTTGCATGCATCACATACCTACAAAAACATTAATATAAGTATATACAGTAGACATATATATATACATATATATATATATATATATATACACACATATACATATATATATATATATATATAT
>JAODUE010060773.1:0-14968 GCA_027564755.1 Amblyopsis hoosieri | reverse complement strand
TGCATGGAGCACAGCCACTTTACAACATGTGTTCTGTCTCTTTATGTGCACCTCCTGCATGGAGCACAGCCACTTTAAAACATGTGTTCTCTCTCTTTATGTGCACCTCCTGCATGGAGCACAGCCACTTTACAACATGTGTTCTGTCTCTTTATGTGCACCTCCTGCATGGAGCACAGCCACTTTACAACATGTGCTCTGTCTCTTTATGTGCACCTCCTGCATGGAGCACAGCCACTTTACAACATGTGTTCTGTCTCTTGCAGGCTCCCGTAATCGCTCCTCAAAGAACCACAGGAACAAAGCAGACCTTCTCAACCCAGAGGACGGGGACTTGGCAGTAGGTAAGGAACACACACACACACACACACACACACACACACACACACACAGAGCGAAAGCCAGTGTCACATGCAGATGCTATCTTATCTTGTATTAAGAGCATTGCCTGACCCCCCACTCCTTTATGCTACCTCATATCGGCTCCTCTTTTCCTCTGTTGTCTTCTGACCGCCCCTCTTCCAGCCTCTTTGATATCCCCTGTCTTTTGCTCTGGTTCCCTTCAAGGCGACACTCTCCTTATGCAAATCAGTTCCTCCCTGCCGTACAAAGGCTTGCTTTATCTGGATCTCATGCTAGTGTGTGTTTGTGTCCCGTGTGTCGGCCATATTGGAAGATGGAAGCATTGTATGGCAAGAACGCATGTGCACACTAGACCAATGATGCCCCTTCTGTTTGAATGGAGTGCTGTTCTGCTCCGGGGTCACTTGTTGGACTATTTAACAATAGCCTATTTAAATACTTTTTGGGCTATTTAACAATTCATGAAATAAATCCTAATTATATTATTACATCATATGTATATTATGTGCTGTTCTTGCGTTTGCCAGGCTCACCGTTTGCCCGCGCAAGCCTGAAGAGCTCCAAGCTGGAGGGCTCCACGTTCGACCGGCGAGAGCGCCGCCTGCGCTTCTTCATCCGGCACATCGTCAAGACGCAGGCCTTCTATTGGACCGTGCTGTGCCTGGTGGGCCTCAACACCATGTGTGTGGCGGTGGTGCACTACGACCAGCCAGAACCCCTCTCCGACTTCTTGTGTGAGTAATAAACAAACATTATAATAATCAATATACATGTTAAAATTTAATTACATGAAATCATAGGCTACACTGCCTATACCGAAATATAACTGAAATTATTTAATTTGATGATTTCAGCTAATTACATTTCAACATGTCTCGATTGTATATTTATTATTTATCTACAACCAGGAGCTAATACTTGCGCCGAGATTGCATGCCCATAGCTAAAAAAAAAAAAACGGTGGTGGTAACTCTGTAGCCTTGTCGTAACAGTCAATGACAGAAGTCTTCATCCTACTACGCCAAAGGCTTTCTAACGCATCGGAAATTGACGTGAAATGTCCTTGACCAAGCTCTAATATTTGACAAGTTGGGAATGAGAACGTGTTGAAATAAAACACTTGGTTTGACGATTGAATTATATTTTGACGTGGTTGTATTCATGACGACAAGATGCTGTAACTATTCTAACAGAATATTGGTTGCTTATGATTGCTAGTGTATGACCTGTCCAACTATTGACGAATATACTGCAAGTAAGTCGCTTTGGATGAAAGCGTGAATGTAATTGTAATAAGAGTGTAGCGTACGACTGGCTACGCAAAGGCTCTAGTGGGGGAAATGGACGGATGGATTGGTGGAAGGGAGGGATGACTGTGCGGATAGAGGGCGTGGGAGATGGATGGAAGGGTGGAGGGATGGAGGGATGGATGGATGGATGGAAGATTGATGAAGCTTGTCTGTGAGTTGTCGTAACAGCGGTGCATTTCATTCTTTAAACCGACTCTGTGTAGATTTTGCTGAGTTCATCTTCCTGGGGATCTTCCTGTCCGAGATGTTTATAAAGATGTATGGCCTGGGCAGGCAGGCCTACCTCAACTCCTCCTTCAACTGCTTCGACTGCATTGTGAGTCCCAGGGATGCATCCACGTTCACACTGACTCACTGCATGCCCGGGCACACTGTGACAGTGGGTGTCAGAGTGGGGCGCATGGGATTTACACTTTGCATGAAACAAACACCCCCATAGCTACATACAGTACATACTATATAATGCATAAAACTATATTGTGTGCCTGTGTGTGCCTGTGTGTGTGCGTGCACGTTTGTACAACAGGTGATCTGCGGTAGTATATTTGAAGTGCTGTGGTCCATCATCCAACCGGGCACATCATTTGGCATCAGCGTGCTCCGAGCTCTCAGGTTATTGAGGATCTTCAAAGTCACCAAGTGAGTATACTGTCTAGCAAGCTATTTAGCTAGATATCTGTCTGTCTGTCAAGCTAGCTAGCTAGATATGTACAGCAATAGGTCGTTATTCAGCTATCAGAGTATAGCTGGGTACATACTTTAGCTGACCTAGCTAGATACATAGCTCTGTTTATCTAGCTAAGATAGCCGTCAATCTATATCTATCTGTCAAGTCCTGTATTTCGTCATTCCCCGTTTCCCTTCCTCTGTGTCTCAGGTACTGGGCATCTCTGCGTAACTTGGTGGTTTCCTTGCTGAACTCCATGAAGTCCATCATAAGCTTGCTCTTCCTGCTCTTCCTCTTCATTGTCGTCTTTGCCCTGCTGGGCATGCAGCTCTTTGGCGGACAGTCAGTGTCATGTTTGTTCTTTCTTGCTTGTCAAACCTCTATATCTCTCTCTCCCTCTCTCCCTCTCTTTCCCTCTCTTCCCCCCTCTCTCTCTCTCTCCCCCTCTCCCTCTCTCTCTCTCTCTCTCTCTCTCTCCACCTCTTTCCCTCTCTCTCCCTCTCTTTCCCTCTCTTCCCCCCTCTCTCTCTCTCACCCTCTCTCTCTCTCTCTCTCTCTCTCTCTCCCTCTCTCTCTCTCTCACCCTTCCTTGGTTGCAGTCAGTTATGTGTTGATTTCATGTCAAGTGGGAGCTGGATATTAATCTTCTCACTTGTCACTTTTTTTCTCAAAGGTTCAATTTTGAATCCGGCACTCCTCCAACCAACTTTGATACGTTCCCCGCAGCAATAATGACAGTGTTTCAGGTGAGAGGGAAATGTGGCCGGTGGAGGAACAGTGGGGCGGAAAGAGCAAGTGGTTCAGGGAATTGAGGGAACGGGGTAAATGTGTTGGCAGAGAAAGGAACAATTGTACAGGGCTGCTTGAGCTAAACGCCATTAATGAAACATTCTGAATGAACGCATGAATGGACTAAATTAGAAATGCACCTATACCTGTAGATGCAGAATTACAAGTATGTATCAATAGTCATAGTCTATTCTTTACTGTGTGTGTGTGTGTGTGTGTGTGTGTGTGTGCAGATCCTCACCGGTGAAGACTGGAACATGGTTATGTATGATGGCATCAAAGCTCAGGGCGGAGTCAACCAGGGGATGCCGTTCTCCGTTTTCTTCATCGTCCTCACACTCTTCGGCAACTGTATCCTGAAATGTGTATACTGTATACACACACACACACGAGTAGTAGTTATTGTTGAACCGAGGTGTCATTTAAAGACATGTATACACTAAAAACAGAGAGCCCATCAAAGTCCACAATAACAATGGGGAGTGAATTGGATAAAGGTTATACACAGACACACATATACTGTACATATCTATACAAGTCTTGCGTCATATCACTTTGCTCTGCTTGATCAGTGTGGATCCTCACCACTGTGCCTGTGGAGGAAACAGCTGGGCCAATCAGCATGTGGTTGAGCTTAGTTTATGATGAGAGCAAGAAGCACAACCATGTTTGATTGGTTGAAGCTGCGTCAACCACCTGCTTATACTGTATCTTTGATTGACACCGACTGTATTTCCACTGATAATGCACTGATAACACATGGTCTCTCGATCATGAGGTTATATGTTCAAACCGACTACAATAGGGCAAGCATACGCTTTATTGATATGAAAGTATCCTTAAATCAGTGAGATTGTATATTCTACACCAGAGGTCTTCAACAGGGCATCCCTGGTGTGTCCTCAGAGGTACTGCAAGGGTTCCTCCAAATAAGTTGTTCCCAAACTTATTTTCTTCCAAAAATGTAAATGTCAGAAAATATAAATACAGCCTGGGCTATGAATATATAAATATGTCAATTATTTGAATGGGTATTTAGTGGCATACGTTTATACATGGCATTATAGGCCGCCCTACACATTATTGTTGACCTGGTAACTAAATATGTTATACTATATGTGATAGGGGGTTCCTGTGCCATGTTCCTATCAGCCAAGGGGTCCTTGGCCTGAACAACGTTGAAGACCTCTGTTCTACACACATCTACCATACCACTATGCACTTTTCCCCTTCTACAGTATCTGGACCAGGGACACTGCACCAGCCAGTAGCATTCAGACATGTTTTATGGAAATGTGATATACAAACATATGGGCCATTTCACTATTCAATTCACTCATTTCACACCTGTGTCAGTTCACATGTATACAGAAACACATTTCCTACACTGTATTGATTTCCTCTAACTCTCCTTGTTCAGACACTCTGCTGAATGTATTCTTGGCTATCGCTGTGGATAATTTGGCCAATGCGCAGGAATTAACTAAGGTGGCAAATTTCTTAAATTTCTTATATATCATCATCTCTATCGTTTCATTACTAGCTAATTATATTATTCAGGGTGTTTCAAAATGATGAACCCGATTTTAAATTGCTATATCTTTGCAAGCACAAACCACCCATGAATGAAACTCTTATCTATTGAAAGAGAGTTGTATAGTTTACTTCACAACACTTAAGCTAGAACTACACCGCAGAGATTTTTGCTTGTGCGTGTTGGAGCAATTGCTTATCAACAGAAATCACGAGGTCGCTGGATGAGTCTTTGGTGTAGAAGCTGGACCGACCGCTCCTATCAACCGAAACTTGACGCTCTATCAACTTTTTCTAGCGATTAACATTTTTAAATGGCAGCGAGAGGTGAAAGAAATCGCTAGCGTTTCCACCAATCAGAATCTAAGTAAAGGACTTTCAGGCTTTCTTGCAGAGTAATATCAATATAATAAACACAAAAACCCAATAACAGTGAGAACATTTCTTTTTTTCAGCAGCCCCAAAACAAGTAAACAGTTTACTGTTTGCATTTAAACATGATACCTCCAAATCACGACAAATGGATGGATATGCGACGTGTTGCTCGTCTGTTTATGTTTCCTATGATTCCTTCATCTTCTCTTCATTTATATTTGAATTTACAAAAGGCATAGAAAGGAATACATTTGATAACGCAAGCACTAGGCTACTAGATTTAGGTGTCAGTGTTGTGGTTCGAAGCTGTCATAGTATAGTCCTGCAACTTCCTTGTTGTGGTTTTCTGGGTTGTCCGCACAATCGCGACGACAGAAACGGTAATTAGGCTGTCGCTAGAATAGGCCCAGTCGCTAATCCACGCATTGGTGTAGTTCTAGCTTTATACAACACATAACTCTTTAAACCATTTGCAACTTTTGTAATGTTGCCTTGGTGAAATATGCTGCTTTGAAATTGGGTCCATCACTTTGTATTTTTTTTCTGAAAATAATAAACAAGGCCGGGCCTTAATTTTGGGGATCCCATTCCCTTCTCCGCTGTGCCCTCTCTCACAACCCTTCCCAGGACGAGCAGGAAGAGTCCCAGGCTGCTAGTCAGAAGGCTGCCCTTCAGAAGGCTAAAGAAGTGGCTGAGGTCAGCCCGCTATCTGCAGCCAACCTCTCCGTTGCAGCGTGAGCTTTCTTTCTCTTGTTCCCACCCAGAGATACTCATTCGTCCTAAGCACTTGTTCCCACCCAGAGATACTCATTCGTCCTATAAGCACTTGTTCCCACCTAGATACTCATTCGTCCTATAAGCACTTGTTCCCACCCAGATATACTCATTCGTCCTATAAGCACTTGTTCCCACCTAGAGATACTCATTAGTCGTCGTACAGTAAGCGCTTGTGCTACACTAGATACTATAACAGTCAAGTCAGCTAGAAAGAAAATATAATCATCAGTAAATAACAATTTACTGTATGCTAGGTAAGACTGACATGCACATATTAAAGGTACCCTATCATTCCAGTTTACTACTGTAATGGTTTAACATTCTGCTTACGATTGCATTACTTGATTGGCTGTCTGACTGTGAGTGGGAGTAGGTCAGAAGTGGTTAATTACATTCTTTACTACATATCACACCTGGGGCCATATTTTATGTTTGTCTAAATTACATGTTAGACAGATTTCAACATATGTCTAAGCCCTTTCCTGTAGACAACTTTGAATTTCATGGTAGGGGCCACACAATAGGACTCGTTCTACATACAGAAGTACATGGTAATGCGAACTTTGGTGGGTAAGTCTTTAATATGAACATGAATATCAAGCCAATTGGATTAAAAGGGGTTTTTAAGTGACAGCAGGAAGCTTAATGATATGCAAATGCATACACACTCACTTCTGTTGTCTTTCTGTCTAGCTGAAGCAGACAGCGGCATGCTCACACACACGCACACACGCACACACGCACACACACACACACACACACACACACACACACACACACAGACCAGTGTTTGATCTTGGTTAGCCCTCTTTTGGTCAGGAGACTCAGTCTTTTATATCGTCTCTCTGGATTCACAAGGGTCTTCCCTTCCGCCCATGTAAAAGTTCACAACACACACACACACACACACCTTCTTTGTATCCTTTCTGCTCTGATACTTACATCAGTCTCTGCCTTCCTTCTATGGCGTACTGTAAGGATACACACACCCATGCACATGCACATGCACACGTGCACGCACGCACGCGCCCGCACACACAGTCACTCTCAAACCACACAAACAATGTTTTGCGATACTTTGTGTGTGCAGTTTGTGTGTGTACTGTTCTTTGACCACAGTAATGTTTCTTTTTTTAAATATAGGTTTGACTGTGTAAATATGTGTGTGCTTGTTGTTGTTTGCAAAAAAGTGGTTTTACCCTGTAGTATGCAAATCATACTCAAAAACAAAAAGAATTAGCTGGATATCACTAATTTACAGAAAACAAAACCAGTGAACAGACCAGTGTTTTGAGTCATAAGCTGACTTTGTAAAACGAATCCTTTCACTTCAAAATCAGATCTCTACATGTTTACAATTAGTGTGCAGAAAACATTTGGTATTTCTCCATTCATTTATGAACCCAAATCCACAATTTTCTTAAAACGGCATTGAAAATCCAATTCGGATCACCCTGTTTATTTTTCAAACTTTTTCAAACTTTAAAAAAATGTCAGCTAGGGGACCTAGATTTGTGCAGTGAGAATGATGTGGTAGTCATGCTAGAGGTTTCAAGGTAAACCACAAGATGATGGTTGTAGATGTAAAGGTTTAAGCAACTGTAAAATAGAGAAACATATGTAGATGATGAAAAACTGAATGAATAAAGCTGCTGTAGACAACAGCAACAGAGACACATGAATCACATACAAGTCTATGGATGATTGAGTTTTTGTATGCACTGTACGTATATGTGTATGTGTTTGTGTGAGTGTGTTTACAGGGTTTCATTCCAAAGTGAGAGTTGTCGCACTCACCCACCCCAGTCCAAAACTGTTCCAAATACATTTAACCAACAACCTGTAGCCCAAAAATGTCCAGTATACATACTAACATTAATTATACATCAATTTATTAATTTGTTAATATGAGTAATGAGTTTTATGCCTCGGATCAGTTGTTTTTTCCAGAGTAAATGTCACATTTTTCGCCGTGGGTGGATCTCCTTGGAATGAAATGCTCCTTGTGTTTTCTCTGTGCCTGTTTCCCTCCTCAGCAACAAAGTACACAGTGAGCGTCTCAACGCTTCTGACCCCTTTCTGGACTGGTATTTATTTATTTGTTTATTCGTTTACTCCTTATTCTTCAATGCTTTTCTTCCATCCCTCGCTTTTTTCCCAGCGCTCCTTGCCCCTATACAGTATTCTACAGCTTTCCTTGAGTTGTTGTCAGTTTTCTTTGCCTTTGTTGATGAGTATTATTTTCTGTTGCCTGCACCTCGCAGCATCACTTTACTGTACGGTAGCTTAGCTGTTGACCCGTGGAGAACAGGTTGTTTGTGTGGATGACACACTAACGTAGGAGATTGTTGACTATACTGTATGTGACTCTGCCCTTGTCTCAGGAAGAGAGACCATTGCTCAGTCACTCCCAACTATATTCCCTTTCAGTCCACGTGGATTTGAGGTGCAATTTGAACTTTTTGTTAAGGAGAACGTGAATGTAAAGAGTTATTTTTAGACGTCATTGATAAAGCTATTGATACAAACTACGACGTTGAGGTAGTTTCAGAAAGTGGAACAGTCCCTCCCTGTGCTTTAGTATTGTAGACACCCAGAACACTGTTTTGCTACACAGCTATACTTTACCTTCCTACTCTATACTGTACCTTGTACTGCAGCTCCATCCAGGTGTAGTGTCTCAGTGTACTGGCTATTATGTATTTGTATTCTTTGATGTCGGTTGCTACATCATTGCTATGTTTTTCAGTGTGCATCAATGAGCCGCGAAAGTCTATTTTTGACCCGCTCAAACCACTCTCCCTCTCTCTCTCTCTCTCTCCCTCTCTCTCTCTCTCTCTCTCTCTCTCTCTCTCTCCCTCCCTCCCTCCCTCTCTCTTCTGTGGTGCTTTGCAGTAAGGATCAACAGAAGAACAACAAAGGCATCAATAAGTCCATATGGGAGCAGCGCACCAAGGAGCTGAGGAGGCAGACGCTGGCTTCTAGCCGCGAGGCCCTCTACAATGAGCTGGACCCCGATGACCGCTGGAAGGCAAGGGCAGGGAGGGAGGAGCCAAACGATGTAAAGGACAAGGCAAACTAGCAGCCGCTAGACTTGTGCTATCAGTGTACACAAGTGACGGCAATGGTCACAATGTGTTTCGCACAATGATATTGACCTGCAGTAAAACGGCATGCTGTGTCTTCCTTACGTTGAATACACGTCCACCTGCTGAGGTTCAAGGGTTTATATACTGTAAGGTTTAGTTGCTTTATTTCATTAACATAAACTTTTTACTCCACTGGGGTTGGCAGTATTATCTCATATGGTTGACAGAACATATACAAGGTGCATTTGACTGAGGAATCTTGTGGAAGCACAACCAGAAAAAACCTGCCTAGCGTTGTAGATGCCAACAGAAATCATGGCTATATTGTACAGTATGTAAAAAACAAAATTGTTAAAGTGGTTCTATATGAACTTCCACCAATACATGTTACACTAAACGCCTTACCATCTCAAACCACACACAAACACATACGCACGCACGCACGCATACACACACACTATCATGCATGTGCAACCAACTCGGATATTATAACGAATCTCAGAGGAGCTCAGATTACAACACACACAGAGAGAGTGTGATTTCATTCTCTGCTCAGAACGTAATTACTCCACTCTACAGTATCTAACAGAAAACAGTTGTTTGCCGCTATATTCGTGTTTTTAATATCGTATAGGCCACCTGTAATTTAATAAAGTGGCCAAATGTCAGCATGTGTAGATATTGACGTACGGAAGACATACAGTCATGGCCCTATAAGTGCAATGCTGTAATGAATTGATGTTTCTCACAGCTAAGCCTAAATGAAAGCCTTTGTCTGTTCACTACCCCCCATCCCCCCCGCCCCGCAGGTGAACTACTCACGCCACGTCCGGCCCGACACGAAGACCCACCTGGACCGGCCCTTGGTGGTGGACCCCCACGAGAACCGCAACAACAACACCAACAAGCCCGCAGCCCGCGGCCCCGCTCCGCCCCGAGACCCCGAGGGCCGCCCCCCCCTGGAGCGCGCCGAGTCCACGGAGAGCCGCCGGAGCCGCCGGTCGGAGCACCACCACCATCACCACAGCTCCCTCTCCTGCCTGGACTCCACGGCCGTGCTGGCGCCCGTCTCCGAGGAGAGGCCGCCCCGCACCCGCCACCACCACGCTCGCAGCGGGGCTTCGGCGGAGCACAGGAGGCCCAGGCCCCACCGGAGGAGCCCCGAGGACGAGGAGGGGGGAGGAGGAGACGGAGAGGGAGAGGGAGGCGGAGGGAGGTGCAGGAGCAAAGGGGCAGAGGAGGGCGGCGAAGGGGGAGAGCAGGAGGGGGGTGGCGACGGCGGTGGCGGCGAGCGGAGGCCCCGGCGAGGTCGCAGCCACGGCAACCAAGTGGACGGCGAGGGAAAGAGGGTGCGCCAGCACCGCAAGAGGTACGCTGACAGGGCACACACATGTAGATGTGACACGACCCAGGTGGGGGGGCGGAGCAACGTCACCGTGCAATTCGAGCTACGTATGTCTGCATTAGCGCTACCACTGTACAGAATAATAAGTTGAGACATTTACCAACACGGCTCTGGTTGCTCTCGGGTATTGTTCTGTTAGATTAGTAATCTACGGTTACTGTTTACATTAAATGCAACAAATTAAATTAGGTAATAAATCAGTGCACTATCGTCGCACCGGAAAAACAGATACAGACTTCTTAAGTGACAATGCTAACAGCCAATGAACATCGACTTCCTTACCACCCGAAAGTCAGTCGAGCTAACAAGGGTATATCAGACATCTGGCACAGAGTTGCTAATGTGATGTAGTGCTAATGGAGGGATGAGGCTGGGACTAGGAAACTAGAGGCGGATCAGTGGGGTGCCCTCCAGTGGTAGATGGCGGTGACACGGTGATATTTGCCTAAGGCACCATTTAGGGTAGAGCCGCTTCTTGTGGTCTGGTTGCCTGTTTAATTCTCACACTTGTGTCTTGCACTGTTCATTCTCTCTTTCTATCTTTCTGCCTTTCATCATTAACTAGTAAGTAACTAGCAAGTACAAGTAAACATGTCATTTCAATATTCTACATAGTTTTTTCCCTCTCCTGAAACATGCCGTTTATTCCCATCACCCATCTTCCTCCACCCCAGCAGGGACGGCAGTGGCCCAAACCTCTCCACCACCCGCCCCATTCAGAAGAGCATGTCGCACCAGGATAGCCAGTACAGCGAGGACATGGACAACCTCATGAACACCAAGCTAATCTGCCACTCCACGCCGCCCAGCAACCGCACCTTTGGCTCGGCCCTCCACCTGGCCAACAGCTGCACCCGCGCCAGCCTGGTGGGGCTGGAGAGCTACGGCAGCGCGGGGCACCGCCGGACCAACACCGTGGTGCGGCTGCCCCACCCGGACTACACGGCGTTGGACATGCCGATCTATCCGTCTACCAATGCTATACTGCAAGGTAGGGGCCGCAGAAATTATTTTTTTTTGTCTTCCTGAGGGAGAGCTCGTTAACGCTCACTTCTCCATTTATGTCGTCATACTTTAGAGGCTGAATTATATTATTAAAATATTTGTTTATTAAGTTAGCCATTGTTAGCGGTTCATTTATACCCGACTGGCCTCCCATTCATTGAGTTATGGAAAACCAGGTCCTGGCTAGCTACTGAGCTACTATAGCTACTCACCAGCTACCAGTAGCCGCCCGTCTTGGCAGCCTGTTGAACCGGAGAGCCTGTGCGTTTTGACAGACAGTGACATGTTAAACAATGACATGTGACCTGTTAAAGAAGTGTTAATCACGGTTTTAATACAGTAGGTGTTTTTCCATATGACTGCATAATTCCAGCCGTTTGGAAGAATAAAGGTGAAAATGTGCCATTTGTTTTTTTCACTTCAAAGTTTATTTTTAAGACAAGAAATTAAAATGGTTTAAATAATCATAACTGACAATTGATGTCACATAACAATAGCGGAACAACATTATTTACATAGGCTGAATGATTTTGGGAAAAAAATCGAATTGCGATTTTTTTTTGACAGATACGGTATTGCGATTGCGATTTGATGTGCGATATTTTTTTTTATATAAAATATATTTTTTTAAATATTTAAGTTAAATATATGTAACATTTTTAAACATGGAGCATTACCACATGAGATGGCATCAAAATACAAAACTGCTCTACAATCTAATAAGAAGATGAGAGCTATGATGATAATGTTCTGAAAATTTCTTTAGCCAATGTTTAAGCTCTGACGTTAAATTTTTGAGCTTGAAACAAATACAGGTATAAACACTGTTGTTATACAGTGAAATGTGTGATTTAGCAGGCAATCTGTGTTTTCACATTAGACCCCCCCCCCCTCCCCCATCCCTCCGATATGTTTGATCCTTGAAACTCCCCTGTGGGCGTATCCTGCTGGAACTATATATAATAATAATAGTTATACTGTCTGTGCACCTTAATGGGCGCTGTTATTATTTTATGGTGCTTATGGGTGAACGGCCAATCAGTCGTAACTTAACAGCCGTTCATGTGCGCTGTTATTTACACAGATGCGGCACACATAACTTCATCAAGGACATGATCTAGCTCCGATTTCATTCCATTGCCGTGAAGTATGTCCGACTACGAAGTTACCTTCACCGTTCGCATTTGGCATAACATGTGCTCATCTTAGTAAAAGAGTAGGACATAAACAATGTATCTTGTGAACCGGACGCTTGCTACCGTGTAAAAGTCTCTCTTGCCCAGCACGTTGATTTGGCTTGCACAATGATACCCTACCCTGCACTCCATACAGTAGGTGTGGTGTCCGTTGACCACTCTTTGCTTTTCTTACCCTACATTTTGCGACGTTGCTTCTAGATCAGCCGAGGCAATTTTTTTGCAGTTCTCCCACAAATGTGTTTCACGTGTTGTTGGTGGGCGTGCCTTGTAGCCAGACTAAGTGCCATAGAAATATAGTCTTGAATTTCAGAGCATGATTGGCATGACTAGACCTAGAGGAGCACCACGTCGATTAGTTAGAATTACCGTCAAACAAGGAGGATGGCATGCAAATACAACCCTTGACACAACAAAAGAAATTGGTCAGATGCGCATATAAATTGTGTGCTTTGCGATTTGCTAATTGGCATTGCTTCAAATCGCAATTTCGGTTTGGAAACGATTATTCGTTCAGCCCTAATTCTGACAATAATAGAATTTTTCTGGGACAATATATCGCCAAACATAAATAGTTATCGTAACAGGCCTAGGTACTCTCGTAATGCCGGCCGCATCCTCTTCCATTCGGCTTGCTTCTCTTTGAGTCATTAAGTGATAACCTGTGCTATTTGTGTTCAGAACTTGGTCCCTAAATTAAGAATGTAAAGGTATCATCAGCTATTGTAAGCTAATTGTAAGATAATACACTTTTTCTCAAATTCACCAACTATCTCCTTGCATTTTGCTATTTTATCGTTCTCTGTGCGTATTGAAATAATAATCTGATACATCTACTGGCTGGCTCCATTATGGACACATAAACAAAGTGCCAAACACCTCTCACAACAACGATGCCCTTGGCTTTGCAATGCATGCCAATATGTGAGGTGGAGCTTTGGAGGGAGTTTTATTTTGAGCTCGGAGTTAACACGTATTTTCCTTCCGTAGTCCTTGTCAGGGTTAGACAAGGACTAACCCTGACTTTAAATGTTTTCCAAAGTCACATATATACACAAACTACGAACAACAATTGACGAATGCATGTATAGTTGACACACTGTCTGAGCCTACTCATCTCCATCCTCCAGTTAATAAGAATGCCAACCCAGATGGTCTGCCAAAGAAGGAAGAGAACAACGATGATGATGATGAGAAGGGAGGTGAAGGCGGTCCCAGGCCTATGCCCCCTTTCAGCTCCATGTTCATTCTGTCCACCACCAACCCGTGAGTCACACATGCACACGCACACACACACGTATTGCACTACCTGAACACAGAGAAGTGACGGTGCGTAGCATTCACACTGATAGCTGATTTACCCATGGCTCTAAAGCTACCGCGCTCGTTGTGCTTGTGCTGGTAGATTCCGGAGGGCGTGCCACTACATATGCACCCTGCGATATTTTGAGATGTGCATCCTGCTGGTCATTGCCATGAGCAGCATTGCCTTGGCAGCGGAAGACCCCGTCTGGCCTGAGTCCCCACGCAACAACGTAAGACCAGACATTGTTTCATCAATGATTTTGCCCCTTCTGAAAGAATCATTTTTTCTGTCTTGCTTACCTCTGCTTTTGTGCTCGTAAATCGTTATTTAATTCACGGCATGAGGTAACGGTACAAACGACACTTTTACCTTGTTACGAGAAACCATGGAAACGAGTGTTCATACTGTGCAGTGGTGTGTTTGTGAACGCTTGTTGCTAATTATGCCGGGTGCAACAATACAAGCTTTGCTATTTTTGTAGTTTAAACGTGTTCATCGGCCGCTCGAGAGAGAGACAGATTGTTGCAGTTTATAAACCTATATATTTATATTACGGGGATAAACTACATGGTCAGTGTTTTTTTTTCCTTCATGAACCAGTATTATTACTTTAAATAACCAGCAGTCTTTTACGAGTGCAATCATTTTGTAGTGTTAATGTAGGTTACTAGAATAGACTATAATAAATGTATGTGTAATGTGTATTCTCTGTGCAGGTGCTGCGCTACTTTGACTATGTCTTCACCGGTGTGTTTACCTTTGAGATGCTTATTAAAGTAAGACAGTGCCCTGCAATTTCCATTTCTATACACTCTGATTGGTTGGTTGTATTCATATTATTAAAACCCTTGACTGCGTAGCTTGACCACACTTTAATGTTTGGGAGAAAGTATTATTTATTTATTTATATTTAAAGAAACAAATCAAATGTGTCTTGTTGAGTGTTTATTTGTAACACTAATGCAATATGTTTCTGAGAGAAACCTCACACATTTCAGTTACGTGAGATATATATAATTCACAGGCTTGTGTGTCCAGGCTTTCATTTGGTTTCCTTTTCTCATCTACAGTTTAATCTCAGCGACGCTCTCTCTCTCTCTCTCTCTCTCTCTCTCTCTCTCTCCCTCTCTCTCTCTCGCTCTCTCTCTCTCTC
>JAODUE010060762.1:0-16714 GCA_027564755.1 Amblyopsis hoosieri | reverse complement strand
CCCCCCCCCCCCCCCCCCCCCCCCCCCCCCCCCCCCCCCCGCCCCCCCCCCCCGCCCCCCCCCCCCCCCCCCCCTTACCTCTCTTGTATTTCTTCAGCTTCTTTGCTCATCTGCACAACTAAGCTCATGTCAGCAGTACAAAGCCCACACACTTTTCTTTTTTAATCAGCTAGCTTTTCTGCAATAAAAGAAAATCATTCATTTCCATTTGTCGTCTCATTCACACCTGCCTCCCCCTGACTGGTGGCAGTGTGTGTGTGTGTGTGCGTGTGAGCGTGTGTGTGGGTGTGTGTGTGCAGATGCAGGAGCAGAGTTAGAGTTATTAAGGAATTCAATGTGTGAGTTACCATGGAACGAAGAGCAGAATCAAGAAGTGTGCGTGGAGAAACAGTCCATAATACTAAAACATAAATGGGACATAGAATACGTAACGTGTGGCGAGGATTGCTGGGTATCTGAACGTGTGAATGTGACTGTGTGTGTCCATGCGTTCCTTCTGCAATGATACTCTATGTCTCTCATTACTCTAGCTCTCTCTCTCTCAAACGCTCACACACACATTCTCTCCCCTCTTCTCCTCGCCATATTGATGTCATTCTTTTTCGGTGTGTGTATATATATTTTTTATAATCTTGCCTGCTGGCCCTTCATCATTTTAATGACATGTAAAAGAAAATGGGCTTCATGGGCCTGTAATGATGTGGGCCCACATTAATTAATTGATTACATGATCAATTATGTGCGTCTGTGGGCAAGTGTAATTAAGGCCTGCCATATGCGCATGGCTGATGTGACCAAATCCCTCACTGTGATGGTGTGTCACCGCTACGAAAAGCACCATTTATTCCAATGAGAAAGTATTTATGTGTGTGCGTGTGTGTGTGTGTTGTGGTACACAAGCTGTGAAAGCACGGTAGTGCATTTGTTGTGTGTCACAATGTGTATCTGTATGTGCAGCATTTTTGTGTAAATACTGGAAACACATCTCAGCCTGCACATCAGTAGTCCCAAGGCTTGTAGACTATTGACGGGTCAGGGATCGATTCAAAGGCAATACAGCGTTTTACATCTAAATGGACTTAATTCAACCTGTAGTGCAAGTTAACTTTTGCTAAACCCCTGAGCCCATGGCTTCCTTAACTTAATATAAACCCACTTGTAAATGGTTGATAAAAAGTAACCACAAAATATAGGGTTAAAATACATGAAGGCCAACGTCTGTGGGAGGGCTTAATGTTGAGGTAAGAAAGCTACAGTCAGGGGTTTAAATAAAGTTCAGAAGGTTTCTGTACGTCTGGGGTTTTTTACAAAATCACTTGTGTGAAAAAGATTTTAATTGCTTTTGTGTATCTGTGTGTATGTGTGTGTGTGTGTGTGTGTGCGTGTGTGTGTGTGTGTGTGTGAGAGAGTGTGTATGTGTGTAGGTGTGTGAGTAGGTGTGTGTGTGTGTGTGTGTGTGTGTGTGGGTGCATGGGCACGTGCGTACATCACTCCCTGGTCTCTGGGCTGATAAAGACTTGAAAGGTCAGGTTCTCCAGGTAATTACATCCAATTACATCAGCGCACAAAGAGGAACCCAGCACACACTCATCACCTGGATCACTGAGAAAAGGTGAGAGGGAGAATAATGTGTATGTGCGTATGTGCATGTATATGAATGTGTATGGGGGGATTTGGTGGTGCAGCCTCCTGATTTTGCATGCTTTGTCTCGATGATTTGCTTCGCTTTGCATATCAGTCTGAAAACTCTCAATTGAAAACATGTCAGCCAGCCAGTGCCAATGAGTGTCACTCAAATCATTAGCATGTAATTGGACCACCTTCACCCAATCAGAACAGTACCCACATGGGCGGCACTACTTTGCTTTTGGCCCCAACTGAACCAGTCACCTAGTGTATATGCTAATTGGCTGGTGGTTTGCTACCTGACTGACACAGTACAGATATCAGCCCCTCCAAGATCTCGCAGGCTTTTTTTATGTTTGTTTGAGACCTAAAACGCATGATTTCACGCCAGCTTTTCTGAAACTTTGCGATATGTGTTCTGTGTGTTCTGAAGCGTGTTTATACAATTAAATTAAAAGTAAAAGTTACAAAAACAGTTGCAAATGTTACTCTTTTCAATTCTACTTTGAATATTTTTTAAAGATTGAGGGCAATTTGACCACACTTTTGTAAGTGTTCAATGTAACTTTACCAAAAAGGCATACTAAAAAGAAAAGATTAAAAGGATTTCAAAAAATTTATTTATTATATGTAATAATATTTATTATATTTATTTATTTATTATTTAAACTTAACATTTTAAACACTGAATGGTTGAAAGAGCTTACACAGCTGACGACAGCGGAACAAAAATGGACTAATAATAATAATGACAGAAGGAAACAATAGTGTGCGTGCCACGTGCACACACACACACTACTATAAAATATTGGCATACTTATTATATTTTAATTAGGACTTTGGGTATATAAATGTTTCTCACTGAGTCACCGGGTTGTCCACATTTCCTGCAAGCATGGTAGGCTAAACTCATGGGGCAAAAGGCTAACATTTTAGTATCCTAGTCTTCAGAAGTTGAACATTGTAGTTTCACCTCGTAATATTTACGCCAAACAAAACATCCACCTTCACATTGACAGCCTAGTGTCAGTGCAGTTGGATTCTCTTGGCTCCGCTGTTGTTTCTCTTTAATCACACACCTGCGTTTCGGCCCTATCAGTAGTGATTATGTTTTGTGGTCGAAAGGTTCAATGTCATCAATTGATGACTTTAGCATTTGTGCAGAAACATGTAATTACGTAATGTTAT
Source organism: Amblyopsis hoosieri (assembly GCA_027564755.1). Lineage (NCBI taxonomy): Eukaryota > Metazoa > Chordata > Actinopteri > Percopsiformes > Amblyopsidae > Amblyopsis > Amblyopsis hoosieri. The sequence continues at coordinate 13,900 of JAODUE010060762.1, read as the reverse complement.
ATGGTAAATATTAGGGATGTGCAGAGAGCCCACTATGTGTATTTGTTATTTGTATTGTAGTGTTGTGTCACCAACAATAGCGTACCGTGATGACACCGGGCCCTGGTGCAAGGTTTCCTCACGGGCCCTTCCATCACCTCAAATCAGCAAACTTAAACTTGAGACCCATACGCACAAACATTATCCTTTGTCATCTCTCATGCGCGTTCAGATTTAAACACAAGATTCATACATTTTAGGGAAAAGTCTGCAGTAATGCAGACCCATGCAGTCGCTATGCAAACTTTCAGCACCATGAACAACACACGCTTCAGAACACATGAGCACGGCAGCCCATACAGTAGTAGGCTATTTGACTATAGGCTATAAATATAATTCTATTTTTATATTTTTATATTTGATATTTCCAGAGAAACTCCTCTTCCATTCATTAGCACTACATCACATAGGCAACTCTGTTGAACGTTTGATACATATACCCTCGTAAGCTCGACATGGGACTCTCTGACTTTTGGGAAGTAATACTGTCGATATCCATTGGCTGTTCGTCACTCACAAGTCTCAAAAATTTCCAGCGCAATGATAACGCAGTGCTTTATTTACTTTTTTTAAATTAAACATTAACATTAAATGTCATCAGTAACCGTAGCCTACAAATTGTACAGATTTACAAGACCTGTAAACAGCCAGAGTCCTGTTTAGTGTTTCTCATTGCAAGTTTAACGTCTGACTTGGTCATTGAGTTACATAGTTGGTCGCCAGCGCTGTGTCCCAGACTTTGTGTATGTAAAGCTGGCTCTGCAAGACTACTCTTAGGCTATCTTCATGTCACGTCAGCAAAGCAGGCGGAGCTCAAACAACCACCAGCCTCCACGCTCACTACTGTACACCAGCTATTTGAAACTGGGTATTCTCTTTTCTTCACGAACACAAATTATATTTCAAATATTTGTTTGAAATAAATATTTGGAAAAACACACTCTTTGTGCTTATCCGAATAACGTATTTGTCTCCATCCTTAGTCCTTATTTGAGGTGTTAGTGTGAATCGTCTGTATATTCAATACATAAAATAAGTGACAATGTGTTACATTTGGGAAGACGTGATTGGACAAAAAGTTTAAGGTCACGCAAATTTCACAGGGATCGGTTGAATTTGCATTAGTTGCGATCACAACATCGCAAATCAGTCCTGGACGGACTGACATTATGCCAAGTGAGGCTGAGCATGCCAAATCCAAATGGGTTTACCAGGCTAAGGGTCCCTCATAAGAACACCTGGCATGGGTATGCCGGGTGTAAATCCATATATGGGCAGTGTAACAGCAACTAATAACTATTGCATTTAGTGCACACATTACTGTGCTGGCCAGAGGGTGGTCCTTCAGGGGGAGCACAGAGCCTGAAGGCTGTCTGGATCAATATGTCAGAAGGCAGGACGAGGCAGGACACTGCGGTAAGGGCACAGACACATGCTTAACACCGCACAGGGTGTGGAGACCTCCACAGGGTCAGCAAATGGAGGGCGAGTCAGTTAATCATACAAAGACAATCTCAAGTCTACACTGAAACTATAGCAACCATCAGAGCGAGGAGGAGCTCTGAAATTGCCGTCTCCATGCTGCTTTGATACATTTGTTTTTGTTTTCTTGTCTGATTTGTGCTTTTGCCTCCATCCCTCCCAGTGCACTGTGCATCTGCGCTGTGTAATGTTGCTGTGTGAACTCAACAGCTGCCTGTAATCTGGACTAATAGCACTGTGCTGATCTGAATAGCAGCAGCGATAGCAACTGTGTAGATTACATCCTCACACAAAGACCATGGGGAGAAAACATGCATAATTTAATAAGGACCAGCTACGGTGGATCAGGATTTCAACACGAGTTACTAAGACACATGTGCACCGCTATGTGTGTGTGTGTGTGTACTGTATGCATATTGGTTTGTCTGATATCTGGTAATGCCAGAGACTAAAACAGTGTGTACTGTAGGCAATATCAGCCCTCATCTTACACTAATACCATAGTGATAGTGCTATAGCCTTGAACCCACACCCAAATGCACATGCGTGCACACACACACTCACTGCTGTAGCACATGTAGAGGCACAGCCTACCCCTCATATTCACGCACTGCATAAATATCGTGATGACAAGCTTAATGTTGTCAGCAGGGAGGCACACCAAGAGAGTAAATCCCATTTCTACCACTCCCTATACCTCCTTTATTCAATTCCTTACAGCATCCTTGATCCGATCATCAGCCCACCCCCCTCCATCCCATCACCCCTCCCTGCATACATGAAAGCAAACTGAATAAAGAGGAATCCCTGACTGTAAAATCTCTCTTCAACGTTAAGATATACACAGACACGTTTTTATAACTGGTGTTTGCCGTGGGTGTATAGGCCCGGTGCCTCTAGACACATGTGCACCGCTATGTGTGTGTGTGTGTGTACTGTATGCATATTGGTTTGTCTGATATCTGGTAATGCCAGAGACTAAAACAGTGTGTACTGTAGGCAATATCAGCCCTCATCTTACACTAATACCATAGTGATAGTGCTATAGCCTTGAACCCACACCCAAATGCACATGCGTGCACACACACACTCACTGCTGTAGCACATGTAGAGGCACAGCCTACCCCTCATATTCACGCACTGCATAAATATCGTGATGACAAGCTTAATGTTGTCAGCAGGGAGGCACACCAAGAGAGTAAATCCCATTTCTACCACTCCCTATACCTCCTTTATTCAATTCCTTACAGCATCCTTGATCCGATCATCAGCCCACCCCCCTCCATCCCATCACCCCTCCCTGCATACATGAAAGCAAACTGAATAAAGAGGAATCCCTGACTGTAAAATCTCTCTTCAACGTTAAGATATACACAGACACGTTTTTATAACTGGTGTTTGCCGTGGGTGTATAGGCCCGGTGCCTTTGTATTGTAGTTGTACTGAATTATTATTATATTGCATGAATTACAGATAAACATGTAGGCTAGTTCAGATCAGGTCAGATCAGGTTTAAAATGTATAATGCTGCATGGAAATGTTTATAAAGGAGGCTGTGTGTGAGAATATCATCTTAGACGTTTATGATCTGGTCGTGATTGAGGATGAGCTGATCAAGGAATCTGGAATACGACATTGGCGCGTACAGTAATACACATTCTGTGCTAACTGTGAATTGTCAATTTTATTTCATGCTGCTTTTCAAATGTACGTCTGCCTTCAAGGCCAATACTGACTTAATTCTCCTCATGAGCGCTCGCCAGCAAGATCCATCAATTGCAATTTGATTCTCCATGGTCCAAGGGAGTCAAAGCTGCTAGGTCTTGTTGAAGTGTAAAAAAAACATAAAGAATGGTAGAAATAATATCCATAAAGTTGCTGTTTGGACAGATCGTATTTGGTGCATGCTCTCTTGAGAACTGTCTTTACAGAAGTCAAGATGTGGTGTCTGGGAGCGCTTTGACGCTCCGGCAGCATTTTGACAGCTCTCCAACCGTTCCTTGTCATGGAGCAGCACAATCAAAGCCACAGAGCGTCCAATTAACCCCTGTTAATCATCGTTAGGGCTGACAAACTCACAGGACGCACAAGTGCACACTGTAAGCCTCACAGTGTCAGCCTGTCTCCGCCAGCTGTCAGCCTTTCCACCTGACTTGTCGGTGCACAGACAGGACACAAAAAGATATACGGTAGAACGATGAATTTGTGTGTGCGTGCGCGTGTGTTTGTACTGTTGTGTGCGCATGTTTGTGTGGTTTTATGGGAAAAACGCTATGTGGGTTTGTTTGTGCTAAGAAACGACAGCTGGGATGTAAAGAAAGATATAACAAATATTTGTCATAATTATACGTACATATATATATATATATATATATATATACACAGTATATTCAGCTATGGTTCAATACAGTGCATTGAATTGCAAAGCTGTAACACATGCATCAGACAAGTTGGAGGGTTGAGTAGCCCACATAATCGAGGGAGCCGGGGGGAGAATGTGAATATGGTAATGTAGCTGCAGCGTTTGTCGGCCCAGTTCTAACCGAACACATTTTATAGATTCCACCCATTATTTTAAAGGTGCCCGACAAATATGTATTATTATATTAAACAAAACATTTGAAATCTCATCTTGAAATATGTGAAATATGAATATTCATATATGATGTAGCTACACAATTTGAAATCTAACAGACTAGCACAGAAAACATCTTCGGCGGAGCAAACGTGAAGCCCCAACAGTGGAAGTGGATTGACAAGCACAGGCTGTAATCCATCACTGCACTGTGCACGCAGCAGGCCTGTGTCTATGGCAGGGTGGTCCAATAGACCATTAGCTACGTAATTAGCCAAGCACTAGCTCAGTGAGTAGGCAGTATACAGGAACACTATCTCAGCCACAATTAGGCAGTAAACATTAATTAGCATCCTGATTAAAGACAGAGGGGCAGAAAATCCTTCAGCGAATTCCTCTGCATCCCACTTCCCACGAACTCTGACGAGAGAGTCCAGGTTGAGCTGTGTGTGCATTTTTCAAAGCTAATGTGTGTGTCTGTGTGTGTGTGTGTGCAGGCCTGTGGTCTATATGGGCTTGGACAAACACAATTCAGCAGTTAAATACACCAAGCCTGATCAGCAGATAAAGAAGCAAATACGGGGTAAAGAGAGGTGCGGCCACACATACTGTAGCACAGGTATTCACACCTGGATGTATGAATAAATTCTGTTGTGTGACCAGACACATTTGTAGATGATTTACGTGTGTAGTCACGAGCAGATCAAAACACTTTTATTTTTATTTTGTATTGTTGTTTTCACCTAACACTAATTAAATATGATACTGATAGGTATAACAAATTATATTATGCTTTATATTGAGATTCTGTTGACATGCAAAGTTTAATACTGTAATATTGCAGTTAAGTATAATGTAGTTAGTTTTAAAATAATATAGTTATACAGTGATATGCTTCAATAACATCTCTTATTATCCTAATTAGCCTATTTAATGGTTGCTGACTCTGCTCTGGCAAATAACCAGTTAAGGTAATGTAATCTATTTTTAATTAATCACACCTGTTGTAAATTAATACAGACATGTGTACTGTGTACACAGCTACAGTAGCAGGGTTGGACTGGGATTGAAAAACAGCCATGGACTTTGATTCGCCCAAGAATCGTTTCGGCCTTATTGCCAAATACATACACCATCCACTACAGTATAATAAACAATGATGCAGTGCTATCTAATTTTGTAGATAAAGTTCACCTTTCTCTTTGCCTTAATTTGTTTTACATTTTTAAATATAAATTTAGGCTACAATAAGTAGTCATCTGTCCCACCTTAAGAACCAGGGGCGAATCTACTATCAGACCTTAAAAGGAATATGCCATACGTGTATAGTGCATACATAGCCTTCTAAATCACACATTTCACTGCATAACAATTAACAGGCTACATTAATATGTTTATGTACTTGTATCGATGTAGCCTAGGTATCATTTGAATGGGGGAAGGGGGGGGGCACAGTGGGGGTTTGAGGGATATTTTGAGCATCAGCATTCTTTTATTTGTATGCAACAATTTGTGCAATTTCTGTATCTGTATATAATGACAGAAAATCTAACATGAGGGCTAAAACATAATGTTTAAGGTGTGCTGAAATGAAATTTGGGTGTGCTTCAGCACCAGTACAACTAGTCTAAAACCGCAAATGTTGCAGAAAGAACTTAATCCTAATTAGCTAGTCTTACAAACTGTAGGCTATTGCCTATAGTGTAAACTTGAACCAATAAGTTCAGTTTTAAGATGCCCTCTTGGCCAGGTAGCACTTGTAAAACAGATTTTAATGTCAATGAGTCTTTTACCTGGTTAAATAAAGGTGTATATAAGTGAAAAAAATAAATGAAAACAATAGGTTATTGTTTGGTTGTTTGTATTTTCTAAACATAGAAGATATAGAATAGATATAGATATAGAAAATGTTGCTGCTTGTACCTGAAATCTTTGGTTGGTATACTGACTCTCAGACGCACTTGGCTTAGGGTAGTCAACATCTTCACTTGGCTTAGGGTAGTCAACATCTAGGCCTACAGTATGTCTTATGTCTTTTACATTTGACAGCATAAGCTCTCTAGAGTGCTCGTTTTTTCTCACATATCTTCAATCTTGCTCTCCATTTATTTGGAGAAGAAATTAAAATGTAAAAAGAAGAGCTTATATGCCTAAAACTCGACTGTGAAAACTGCACTGAAGACGAAGAACTCTTGACCAATCACAGTGTGCAGACCGGACTGACAAGTATATTCCTGTTTTCACCCCCCGCCCTTTTAAATTCGATTTTGGATCCCTCCAGTAAAAAAGCTACATGGTATTTAAGCTGTGCTTAAAACAAATGCGGCCGATTAAACAATTGGCCAATACGATTACTTTTATTTTTTATTTTGCATGGCGCCGAGGCCAATACCGACCATAAATATATGACTGGCCGATTCTCCCAATGGCCAGTACTGTACAAATAGAAAGAAAAACTGAGATTAGGCCTCATGAGATAGTAGAATACTGTACATCATTGCACGTTAAAGATATGCTGCACTTGTCACATACACAATGATCATCCTGACACACCCCATGCTTTACAATACTTCATAATAAGCATAATTTATATACACACTAAAGTTCAATATGACTTTCTCTCACAAGATGTCATACTAGAGCACCAAAAACGTGTTCGTTAGGACTGCATACTGTGCCCTTGCAAAGGTAGCTCCACTTCTCATATCTGTGCAACACATGGGTGAGACTCACTAGGCCCAGTGTGGCCACACACAGACACTAGACACAGGGCACGCCATCGGCCTACTGTAGCTGCATAACATCAGTAAACCATGAATTTGAGAACTGCAAATATGCATATTGCTTCCATGAGTTGTCCTGCGCCCAAGAAAATGGAATGCTACAGCAATGTAGCATTGTCTGTAGCATGAACTAAGCACAACACATACACACGTTGCATTGAGCATGTGCACACTGTTCAGCAGGACGCATTGGATTCACATTCAATCACAGTGGTGGCGTAACTGGAAAAGTAGTCCCTCCCATACGATGTATTTCACGTCGATTTGAGGCAAACCGCTTATTCTATAATTTTAATGGATGCAGATAAATCAGACGAGGCACGTGTAGAATTTAAACCATTTAAGGCTTGTCACTTCTTCCGTAATAACACAGTAGAGAGAGATTTAATACAACCTAAGTGCACACACACACACACGCACACACACACACACACACACACACACACACACACACACACACACACAGCCAGTGAGACAGACCCTGTCTGCTGTCGCCACTGCAGGTGCAATGATTCATAGGAGAATTCAACCTAGGATGGGCTGGCGGGCTATAAATCACGTCTTGTGCAAGGCTTTAGCGCGTGCCAACACAACACCCACTGTTTTTTGTGTATCTGTGTAAGTGAATGTGTATGGGAATGTATGTGTGTGTGAATGTGCATGTGTGTGTGTGTGTGTGACTGTGTGTGTGTGTGTGTGTGTGTGTGTGTGTGTGTGTGTGGGAGAGAGTGTGCGTCTGCGTGTGTGTGTGAAAGTGTGCGTCTGTGTGCGTGTGCATGTGGAGGGGGATGTAAGCTGTGATGCGTTGAGATTATTATAATTTAAATCTCGTCAATGCAAACACACAGCACTGTGTTCTGATTCAGCTGTAGCGTGGCCCGTTGACGTGTGACGGAGCTGCGAGGCATATTTACAACATGAACTCTCTCTCTCTCTCCCTATCTCTCCCTCTCTCTCTATCTCTCTCTCCCTATCTCTCCCTCTCTATCTCTCTCTCTCTCCCTATCTCTCTCTCTCTCGCTGTCTCTGTGTGTGTGACACGCAGTCTCTCCTGCTCTCCCTGTTGTCTTGCATCACGGTAAGTACAGTATGTGTCTGTAGAGGGGAAGACCATCTTAAAGTAAGTTGAGCTGTCTGTCTGTCTGTCTGTCTGTCCTGCTCCATGTTTATCTTCATTTCCCTCTGTATCCTCCTCCGTCACCCGCCCTTTCCTCCCCACCTCCCGCACTGCGGACAGTCCCCTGGCTGCAAGCCACTCTTTAGAGCAACATATTTATCTCTGCATCAATGACATCACCCGGGAACAGAGAGGGTCATGTCTAATCTGTAGTGTGTCTGAGGTGCTATGACGGGGGGGTCCCCTGAAGTGTCAAATCTGTAGATGACGGCCGCAGAATTAAAGAGAAAACGGGGCAGAGTGGAGGAAATATTTGTGGAGCTGAGAGGATAAGAGAGGAGAGAAGGGGATGAATAAGGGAGGAGAGCAAAGAGAAGAGAGCTAGCTTTAGTAAGCCATAGAATACACATTTGTCAGGTGCACTGTGCAGCGTTAAAGCCCCTGTTCACCCGTACGTGTGTACTCATCTTGGAGTTGTGTGTGTTCAGTATGGCGTTACTTAGATTTTCTCTTCAATTACACCCAAACACACCTAATGTTAAGTGGGCTAAACATCAACAAGGAGGATACAATAGTTTGTATTGCATAATTGGATCTGTCAGTGTGGCAGATTAAAAACAAAACAATGTTTGTGATCTGTCATGTCCACAACATGAGTCGAACAAATCTAATATTGAGACCACTTCAGTTGAAAAAGTTCTACCCAAAACAACCAACAGGTGCCTCAGCAAAGGTGACATACAGAGACATGTCAAATAAGAGGGGTTGAGCCTCAGAAGAGGCTCAAAAAACACCAACAACTCTTTCACTCACTATTACACAGAATTATTTGTATTACGGAATGCGGTGCACAAGGTTCCAGAACCTTCTCGTTGTCCTAAAGTACTGTACATCCTCTGTCACTGCTGTAGCCACAGTCCAGGAGGTATGGAAAACAGAGGGAAACATGCAAGATAGGAGAAGAAAATGGGGCGGTATGGGGGGGGGGGGGGGGTAAAAGATAAAGCTGTTGAGCCCCGGGGAACGCGCTCTCAAACAGAAAAGCTGACCTTTCTGCTTTTTAGTGTTATGGAAGTGTCTCTCTCTCTCTCTCTCTTTCTGTTTCTCTGTGTGACTCTTGTGGGTGTTCTGCCCACAACCTCTCTCTCTCAGCTCTGGAATGAATTCCATTAAGATGGACCTCCCAATGACACAAACAAACACACACACACACATGCACGCATGCACATGCACGCACGCACACACGCCCACACACAAACACGCACGTGCACGCACGCACACACACAAATGCACACACTCGCACTCACACGCACATGCAAACACATGCACACAAATGCACACACGTGCATGCACAAGCACACACACACACACACAAGGAGCTGGTTACCGGTTCCTGTAAGCAGCAGGGCTGTGATCACTTAGCAAACAGTATGGATAAAGCAGTAAAAACCAAATGGGTGTAACTCACTCACACACACACACACACACACACACACACACACACAAATGCACAGACACATACAAACGCACACAAAACTGACATACACACATATATACAGTAATACAGTGGTACAATGGTTTCCTCCATATGCCTGTAAACACAATGAGACACACAATACATAAGGCTCATGCTGTTCCCACAGTGATCCACACAGCCAGTTATAGTGGTGGTGAAGGGTGCTGAGTGGAACTCTCCCCAGGGTGAATGAATGTACGCCAGGTGGCTTCATAACCAGCTCCTTTTCCCTAACCGGAGGCTCGTGATACAGCATGGAGCGGCTGTGCAGGGAGGAAGGGAACACTATCACTCCGCCGGTTGTTATGGTTACAGTTACACGTTCTGAGTAGGAATGGGAGGATGAAAGACAACGAGAGAGACGAGGTCCATGGGAGTGAGGTGTGAAATTAGCAGATTTAGCTCGACGTCACAGGCGCCAGACCAGCTCCCCTTGTTCCCTTCCTCTGCACCCCCGAGTTACCACACTGACCACCGCTCAGAAGAACAGTTTCACTGCTTTGTCCTTTACTTGTCTGCCCCACTACAACTACTTTGTCAGGGATTGACTTATGACGATAATAATATAGTGAGAGTTTTAACTATCATATCCATAGACTAATGTTTGTGCTCGTGTAAAATGAACACTTGCATTCTTTACTAGTTTGACATGTGCCGGGTGTCAGCTGCTGCCACCATAGACCGCATCGTATAAATAAATGGACAAACCCTCCGTGATGTCACCCATAGGTGTTCTGAAGAATAGTGTTGAAGAAATGTGCTGTTTCTGGCCACCGCTATATTGGCAGTGCCTGAGTCCATCTATCACTCCCGGCTATCCATAATAATGGGATATATGCCTGGCCTAATATATTATCAACTGATGAGTAACAGAAAAGCGTACCCCCCTACTGTGGTTGTCATGAATGAGGAAACTACCTGGCCTATAGAGACCAGATAGGCTGTTGATGTTTATTCCTGCTGTACATTTTATGGGGATCGACTCACCTTTGGATCCAGATTCTGGCACTTCCATGTTGGATTAATTTCTCAGCACCGTAGGTTCCCGCTTGGGATTCACTTGCTTTTGGAGCTAGCCTCAAGTTGCCATTTGAGGAACTGCAACTGTTTTGGATGATTTCTTTCATCAACATGGGAGGGTTGTCGCTTGGTCCCCACTACCAGAGCTCTTGTTCTCCAGTCTGTTTTGATTTTTCTCCTGCCTTTCTGCATCAACTGACACAGAAGCAGAGCGCTGAGGCAGCTGCAACAGCCTCAACATGGAGCAATGGCTCAGTTCAGCCATTGTATTCAGAGCTTACCTCTAATAGGCACTTCTGGTCCAGACAAAAGAGCTTAAGTGGGCTAAGTATAAAACATAAGACATCTTTGGGGGCCCATCCATTCAGCCTCCATTGCCCCACAGATAGGGGTTCTCAGTCCCACACCAGCTATCATCATCAGTCAGTGGCCAGGCTAAGCACCTACTGTATAGAACCAGAGTTGTTTCTGCCAATTAACTAGTGGTTATGAGTCCAGCAACACAGCTCTGATGGCAGGCATGACAAATAATCACACATGCTCCCTCCAAAATGGCTGCCGGCCTAATCGGTTGGCATTAAGCACACTGAGAGCCATTTGGAATGGTAGAGAATGGTTAAGTGTGTGGGTGTGTATCTGTGTGTGTTTTAAAAAGACGAGGGTAAAATGTCAATTTTAAGAAGTAGGTGCCTCTGCATTTAGAACTAATATACTTGGCATATAGGAACATATCAGCGCTTTGCCTTCTATCTATCTTAAGCTCTCCTCAAATGGTCCATAACAAGACGCAACTGAGTCAAGACTCGTTGAAAACATACAGAGAGAAACAGAGAGAATATAATCATAAAGACAGGACATTAACATAGCTTAGTTAACTACTGTCAAAATCATCCTGCCAATCTGGGGCTAACATTTAATCATCAAAGCTCTGACCATGGTGGGAATTGTGACAATTAGATGCAAGTACATCTATAGAAAGTCATTATGTGAATTGAGGGAGGAGTACGTTCAGATTTTCTTTTGAGGCAGTTGAAAATAGGCAAGGTATCTGGTTTTGTTATGGTGTTTTGACAATATTAAGCAAATACAGTAAGTTAAATAAAACTACAATGAAACAAGTTCACTTGTCTAATCCCAATGAGTTTTCATATGTTTGAAGATAGCTACTATTTAAGAAATTAATGGAATTATCACAAACTCCCCAAATGTGTAAACAATGATTTAAACTCAAAACATATATATTCTGGTTCTATAGTATACAATAACACTTTCTGGTCCCCTTAGGGACATTTTCTTAAGGCGCCGGAGAATCGCTGCATGATTTTAATAAAAAACAAAAATAATAGGAAAAAAATGCTAAATAAGACAATGCACATTCAGACATACATCCACATATTACGCCAACACTGTTAAAAGTAGCTATAGATACTCTTTGCAGAAGAGTTATTGTAAAACAATGTTTGACATGTTGATGAAAGCAAGAATAAGAGGGGATTCATAAAAGAGACGAACTGTGTGCCATAATGTCTTTAAATAATTATAATTACAGGTGTTGTGATATTGATGGACCTTATTTAACATTAATGTAGCTCTCTCTCTCTAGATGTGCCTCTCGCTAAAAGTGTTTAATAGAGACGGTAAGTGCAAACAAATCCCACAGTGCTATTATCCTGACTTCTCTCAACCCTGGAAATCAATTCACCAATGAAGAAAAAGTAAAGACCAACTAATAGGCTGCAATGATAAATCACATTATCTAGCTGACAAATCATTATTCATAAGCCACTAGTGCTGTCTATTAGATTCATTCTCCCTGTTCACTCAATACAGCCAATAACCTACTGCATAAACTCAGTGCTAATCGTGGAACTGTGTGGGTTTTTCTCCTTGTGTTGACAACTCGTACAACAGTGTGTGTGTACTGAACACATACAGTGCATGCACACACAAGGCACGGCCATACTGTAGGTATTACACAAATGACATTTAGATATATTGCTGTATGTACGTGTACGTGTGCACGCGTGTGTGTTATGGTTCCAGGTCATTGATTCAACACTTGCTTTGGATTAAAGTTATTATCAGAATTAGGTTTGTTACAGAAGACCCCCCCCCCCGCTGTTCCAAGCCGCAAATGCACACTCTTTCCTTCCTTCTTTCCTTCCTTCCTTCCTTCCTTCCTGTCCACGTACTCCTATCTCCTACAGTACGACTTTACTGTTTCTGCCTCCCTAAAGCAATTGACACAAATACACATATCAAACTCTAATTATTCATGATTTACTATTATGCCATATAAACACTTGAATTCAAATGAACACTTGAATTAAATGTGTTTATTACTACTTATTGAGTGGGTACATACAAAGCAATGCATCCAGTGCTGGGTTGGAAACTATCATGCATTTGCTGTGTGCTAAACACTCATGTCCTGTCTCATACTAGCATATAAAAATAACTCCATTGACTTCAAAGCACTTCATTATACATAATACAGTTGTTTTGGTAAGTTTTTGTCAGCCAGTTAAACATCATCCAACTGTCCTTGCAAGTTCATACTGTTCATTGTATGTATCACTTTGTAGCCTGACCCCAGCCTGCCTGGTATATTATAAATAGCCTTTATGAGCTAATGGCAAGCAGATCATTATCAGGACAGTGACGTGAGTTAGGCTAGCTAACAGAGCTACGAGGCTATACGTCACACTATGCTACTGCTCTGAGTCAGGCTGCTCCTCATTCCCAACACTCTCATTAGCGCTGCTGCCTCGCTAACATCTGCGACTCCTGGAGGGATACAGATGCTCATCCCGGCCCTCACCCCGACACTTGTGTGTGGACCATGACCATATTTGCATACGGCCTAGATACTGTGCCCCTCTTCATCATCCTGCTTCTTGCTGGGGCCGGAACCTCCCTCACAATACCTGCTCCACTTGTACAGTACAGTCCTGGGCTCCTCGGCTTGTTGTGTCCAAAGGTCCTCTCACTCTAATACACATCGAAAAGGATCCACTTCTACCACTGTGCATACAGTACAGTGTGGAGTTGCCCATTCTGACAGTGTTGTAGACAGAGGTGTGGTCAGGAAGTGACTAACTAACTAACTAACTAACTAACTAACTAACTAATAGGGCTGTCGCAGTGAAGAAAATGTACTTGCGGTGATTAAGAGTGGCCCAATACCGCGGTCTTCGGTATTATCGCCATTTTTTTGTTTTTGTTTTGAATGGTCAAGTTCGTTGCGCAGAGCTTTCAAAATAGTGTGATTCTGAGGCATTTATAGACAACGTGATCTCAGTCCGTGGTGAGACAATTGTGCAACATCATAGGCTTTCTACCAGTTTAGTAGGCCTACTGGTAATCAC